>JASDQU010029209.1:0-16493 GCA_032191745.1 Picea mariana | reverse complement strand
GGAATCTCTTATCACTAGTTATTATGGCATGGAGTGGAAAAAATACCAATAAAAAGGATGCTGTGAACTTCCATAGGTACCATGCTTCCCAAAAAAATATCTAAACTTTAGTGACATTAGTAGGAAATAACCAATTAAGGATGTCCTCCATCTTTGGAGGATCTATCTTGAGTTTATGTCCACCAATAACATACCCCAAATACACCATTGAATACTAATAAAAATCACATTTATTAAGGTTAGTCAATTGTTGATGTTTTTTTAGATTCTTTAACACCAACATGAGATGTGAAATGTGCTCCTCCTAGATAGATATATAAACCAATATGTCATCCAAATACACTATTACAAATGAATCTAAATAGGGACATGATACATCATCATTCATCAATTTCATAAATGTAGTCGGTGCATTATATATGTTAATATGAATAAGGTTCTTTAGCTAACTATTTCTTTCTTAGTTAGTTCCCTGCTTTATCTCTCTTCACACTAATTTAATTTTACTTAGGGACTTTTTCACTTCATCCCATATTGATTGTGTTTTTAGTCTCTTGGGTGGTAAATACTATATATACTCACCCATCACTCTCGTATGAGAATATTGTTTTCATTATATGCTTTGCATTCTCCTGAGTAGAAAACATATTATTCTTTCTCATTTCTAATTTCTAGATTTGTTGTCCTTCATTCATTTRCAYTCTTGGGTGAATTTTCAGCCAAATCTTACATGATATCAAAGCAATTGTGAGTTTTGGGTTAACAATATTTTTAGAAATATGAGTGTAGAGACATTTTTTTTGAAGCACATGAGTATGTTTTTCTCTTGCATCCTCGAATGATCTGGATAATCAGAAAAGTGTGGAGAAAAAACTAGTTTCTAGGGGGGTTCTCTATTTTACTTTCCATATGCAGGTTTTTTAGGAGCTTCTTAGAGACATTCTGAGCTCACCATTGAGTCTAAAGAAGTTGAGATAACCATATTTTCCTTTCGTTTCATCCCATTTGGACACTGGAGGATAGATATTTCCTTTTGTTTCATCCCAGTTGGACACTGGAGGATAGATCTATGAGGTTTTGAAGCTAAAGGTTCGTTTCCAAATCCAATAGGGAGCCACCATTTCAAATCATTTTGGGCTAAATATGACCCTACCATCATGCTTAGAAGGATTGAAAACCCTAATATCGATTGTCCATTCGTCGATTTTGGGAAAATTTTTCCAAAGAGGAAATTTTTTTTAGCCCGGGGATCCGTATATCCCCCCATCTCGCACTTCGGTTTGGTGGCAATTCTGCTAAATTTGGTAGGTTCTCTAATTTATTTGGAGGTTTCTACAGTTGGTGGTTTTGCTAAGTTTGGTGACAATTTCGCTAAATTTGGTGGTTTTGCTAATTTATCTTGAGGTTTCTATAGTTGAAATTTTTTCTAAGTTGGTAGAAGTTTCTCTGAATTTTGCGTAAGGTGAATTTTGAATTTCCTACCCCCTCTCCATTGGCAGGTTGGGTTTTGAAGACAAACTTTCTAGGCTCATATTTCGTGCTTTCATCGTCCTTTTCTCAAACAATTTTTTTAATTTGGGATAATTTTTTGTGATCTTTGCACTGGTGCAGAGAGTTTCTGATTTGGGTGCACATATTTTATACAATTTGCATATTCTCACAAGTGACATTGCATAGATCTTGTTTTGAGAACTTCAAAAGCTCATATATTTTGCATACAACCTCAGATCGAGGTGATTCGTTTTTTGAAAGTGTGTTATTTTTCATGTACTTCACAGTGGTGCTATTTATTTCACTTGATGTTGTTCCAATATTTTACTTTCAGCACATACTCATTTTTTGAGGATTTGCAAAGGCATTGAAGTCAATTTCAATGTTATCTTGCTAGTGCCAATTGTAACCAAACTAAATATAGAGTGCCAAATAATTTTTCTTGGAAGGGGAGGGGGGGTTCTCTTGGTGTGATTGTGCTTGTGCATCTATTTCTACTCGTGCTCTCTTTTCCTTCACAAATGGGTAAATTTAAATTTCCATTGCTAACACCATACAACTACAACACATCACATAAAAATGCATGGAATGCCTTAATGCAACAAGGATATACACCTTATGTTGAACAAAAGGTAATTGAACCCACAAATGCTAAGGAAAAGGTACTCTGGATGATAAAACAAACAAAAGCACTTGGTTGTATTAGAATTCTAGTTTCCCTTGATATAATGTTTCAACTTGATGGATGTCCAAATTCACATGAAGCATGGAGAAAATTAAAAACTCTCTATGAGAAAACTGATGAAGTTAGGGGATATCAACTTGACAATGAACTAATGAGTCTCGATCCTAAGCCTTTTGATACCATCCAAGATTATGTAACAAAGGTTTATGAACTAGGAGCCCAATGTAAATCATGTGGAATAGAGAAAAAGGACTTACAACTTGTCCTAACTGCTCTCTCTAAACTTGGACCTGAATATGTTGCATTTGTTTCTAGCTTTCACACTTGTAGGTTAACTATGGGATATGCATATACAATGCTTTATTTTGCTTCCTTTTTGGGAATATTAATACATGAGTAGGGGAAGATTCTTTCCATGGATCTCCATAAGCCATCTCAGTCTCAAAATTCATTGGATGATCAAAAAAGGGAAATAAAGAGTTAGGGAAACTTGAAAAAAAAAAAAAAGTCCAAGAAGAAGTCACAGAAAGATCTAGAACAATGATCGTCTACCAAAAAAATAGAATCCAACTCTTCTTCTTTGAAGGGAATTCTCAACATAAGGATAGGACAACTTGTAGTTACTCAAGAAGGATGGTAATGAGGAACATTCTTGTCATAATAAGCAGATCGGTGATCTAAAGAATATTTTGAAAAAGAAATACATTAATTTTCCTTCTTCATAGCAATCCTCTACTCCTTTTTCCAAATCAGGACAAGGGAAAGAAACTAAACTTATTTCTACTATATATTATTCTCATAAGTGGATTCTTGACTAGGATGCTAGTTTATAATGATGTGGTGGGTCCATTTCCATCCTTGTTTGTGACACCCTATTTCCTCGGGTGCCTCAAAAACGTGTTTGCCTAAGATTATTTCAAAATTATGATACCTTTCTTACGATATAATGAACATAATAATGTACATACAATAACAAGAAACATGCATGAATGGAAAATGAAGTGTAACTTACCATGCATGAAAATTAACAACAACTATCATGTCATAAACATATCACCGAGATAACTAAAATAGACAGTGGAATAAATTAGTAGAGAAACATCGAGAGACTTATCTCTTAAAATAAGTTTCACCGATTGGTTGTAGACGTTGAACATTCCACACAAATTTATACACTATTTTTCTACATATCAACAACATGTCAGCTCGAGACAAAGTTATGAATCCACAAGGATGGGTCCTAGGACAACTTTAGTTCTCCCAAACCAGTTTGGAAACTCAACTCTCATAGTTGATCAACCCTGCAACAATCCCAATTTACCATCTCTCTTTCCCATCATCCTGCATAACCCAATATAATGAACCCCCTTCACTACCATGTAGTCCTTCATAATGATCACCTCGATCTAGGGCTCTTGTGCCACTAGTAAGGAAATCTTGGTGCTAAAAACTTCCAGGATTCTTAGTGTAGATAGTCTTGGCATTACCATTAGAAATTTCATGCACACATGCATCAATTATTTATTGGTACACTAGTAGTCCTTATAGCCACCATCCATGCTTATGACCTCCAACAAATCATTTCCCCATGCCCACAACCAGATCTAGAGTGACGAAGTAGGAAAAAAATGAATGAACAAGATCAATTGGCCAAAATGAACTAACCACACAAAATGAAGCCACCATAACAATGAGGCAACAACAAATGAAAAAAAATGGAGTAACCCCCAATGAAGAAACCCCAAAACAACCCACATATAGGGTTTATTATGACTTTCAAGGCACAACATGACCTCTCCAAGAGACTCACATGACCCTTCTTTTTCTCACTAAAAATCAAGGGTAAAATAGAATTACAAAATTATAAAGGTTTAGACCATTAGCCCCCCTCTCTCATGGAATCATATCCCCCTATAAATATTCTATATTTCTGTCTCACAACCAATGATGTCTTTTATTATTAAAAATGTTCAAAGTAATAGATTCCCTAGGCTCTTCGGCCTTGCAAATTTACTGAAACTCCCGACCTTTCTTCAATAAAAAAATTACATTATTAATCCAAGGACTCAAAACTGGGGTATTACATTCCCCTCCTCCTTATTTTGGCATTGTCCTTGGTGCATATACCAAAGAGAAATAAAGAGTTTTTAAAAGTATTCAAAAGTTGTGGGTACTTTGTTCACATAACATATTCATGCTCCCAAGTAGCATCTTCATGATCGTAGCAGGTCCACTGAAATTTTACTAGTTCTATGACTTGATTCTGAATGACCTTGACATTTATGTCCAATATACACACTATTTGGACCTAAAAGTATACTTCTCGCTCCACCTAAATCAAATTCCAATCAATAACGTGGTTAGGATCATGCACATACTTCTTCAAACAAGAGACACGAAACACATTATTCACATTCATGGAAGTAGACAATGCAAGTGTGTATGCAACTATCTCTATTATGTCCAATATCTCAAATGGACCATAGAATCTAGCTGCTAACTTGGTACAACTTCCCAACTTTAACGAGCTCTTCTTGGGCTTCACTTTCAAAAGTACATGCTCTCCCACTTCAAATTCTCTAGCTTTCATGTTCTTATCGACATAACTATTTTTTCTATATTGTGATGCTTTCAATTCTTCTTCATATTGACCATCTTGTATTCCATATCCTTGAGAAATTAAAACCTAAGTACTACTTTATCTATTGGGTTGTCCCAACTTAATGGAGTATTGCATTTTATACCATACAAAGCTTCAAATGGGATCATCTTTAATGAATCTTGATACCCATTGTTGTAGGAAAATTCAACCAAATGCAGGTAGTGTTCCCACTTAGATGGCTTATCCATCACATACATTATCAACATGTCTTCATTTATTTGATTGACTCTCTCTATCTACACATATGAAATGTGGATTGTATGTTGTGGTAAAGTTCAGATTTGTACCAAATCCTTAAACAATCCTCTCCAAAATTTTGAAGTAAACTTAGCATCTTTGTCTAAAACAATTGCCTTAGGTATTCCATGCAACCTAGCAATTTCCCTCATATAAATTTTTGTAATATTAGTTGTTGTATGAGTCATTATCATCGAGAAAAAATGAGTAGTCTTTGTCAATTTATCTACCAGTACCATTATTGAATCATGTTGCATTGCTTTCCTGGGAAACTTAGTAATAAAATCAATGGTTATTACTTCCCATTTACGCTTTGGAATGTAGATTTTAACCTTGTACAATTAATTATTGCAAACAAATTCTTAATAAAACAGAAAAGATATAATGGCATAGACACACATTACACATAGATTTTTACATTAGAAACCCAAACCGGGAAAACCAACAACATGTTTAGAGCCGCACCTCTAATATTCTATTCATCATATTCATTATTTACAATACAATATACATATAGGATCCCGCAACATCCAAATCCATAATCCATTGACCCATATTATTCAACAACCCTAATTCCTTAATTGGAATTAGAAAACTATTGACAAAAACCATGTGCCGAAAAACCACAAAAAATGGATGCAAAAAACTACCAAAAACAAACCAATTTTTTTTTTCTCAGGGGCTCTTGCCCTTGAGCCCATGCAAACCTTCCAATAAGGGGGTGAAAAGCACCCCCCAAAATCCCCTTTTCTCCCATATCAATGTACAATACAAGGGATCAATTTTGCAAATAATATAACACATACCCAACATGGAATTGACAATGGTTGTAGTAAACTCATTGGGTGTCTATGCTCAAATTTCACTCTTTGACATTCCATACATATGGAAATGTAATTGGAAAAATCTTTCTTCATTCTTGGCCAAAGGTATTGGCTTCTTATTGCTGCATTTTTTTTCTAGTAACCAGGATGTCCAGCATATGGAACATTATCCATCTCTTTGAGCACCAAATTCCTCAGTTCTACAGAATCAAGAACATAAATTCTATTATTATGCATAAGTATCCCATATTCCCTCATTTTGTACTCCTTGAAATTTTGTTGTACATCTTCATGTTGTAATATTTCTTTTACATGTAGGTAATGTTGGTCTGTAACAACAACATCTAAACATTTTCCCTTTAGATCCATCTGGTGCATACTGATGGATGTAGAATGCATGAGATGTACTCTTTTGTTGAGTGCATCAACAAATTTGTTCTCTTTTCCTTTGATATGCTTGATGTCAAATTCATACTCACTTAAGAATTCTAGCCATCTTGTTTTTCCAGTAGTTAAAGTTGGTTGCTGAAAGAGATATTTCAGATAACTGTTGTCTATGCTTAATTCAAATTTGTTCCCCATTAAATAATTCCTCCACATCTTCAATGCATGGACTATGGAAACAAGTTCCAAATCATGTGTGGAATAATTCCTCTCATGTTATTTAATATTTATATATTCATACCCAATGACTTGTCCATTATGAGAGAGGACTCCGCCAAGTCCTTTTTTTCATGCATCTATACATACCACAAAATTCTCATTTGGGGTTAGTAGTCTTCAATATAGATTCACTAGTGAGTAATTATTTCAACAAAATAAAATTTTCTTCACACTATTGTCCATTCAAACTTAATTCTCTTATTTTGCAAAGAAGTGATGAGATGAGAAATCTTAGAGAATCATGTTATAAATATCATGTAGTATCTGACTAATACCATGAACTATCTAACTTCTGAAACATTCCTCAGTGTTGGTCATCACCTAATGGGTTCGATCTTCGTTGGATCTATTACTATACCTTATTTAGAAATGATGTTCCCCAAATAACGGATTTTTTCTAGGTAAAAAGAGCACTTACCAAGCTTGGAATAAAGTTGATGTTCCCTTAGTACTTGTAGTACCAACCTCAGGTGTAGTTCATGTTCTTCTCTTGACTTGGAATAAATAAGTATGTCATCCAAGAATACAATGAAAAACTTATCCAAATAATTTTTGAATATTCAATTCATCAAGAACATAAATATATTTGGTGCATTGGTCAATCCAAATGGCACCACTACAAATTCATAATGCCCATACCTAGTTCTGAAAATTGTCTTACTAATGTCTTCTTTGTTTGATTCTCACCTAATGATATCCTGATCTTAGGTCTATCTTCAAAAATATATTTTTTCCTCTTAGTTGGTCAAAGAGGTCATGAATCCTGGGTAGAGGGTACTTGTTCTTCATAATGGATTTTTTAGCTTTCTAAATTCAATACACAACCTCAATGTCCCAAATTTCTTTTTCACAAAGAGTATTGGTGCTGCCCAAGGTGAAACACTTGGGTGTATGTACTCCTTCTTCAACAATTATTCTAGATGCATCTACAATTCCTTTAATTCTAGTTTATTGATTCTATAAGGAGTCTTTGATATTGGGGAATCTCATGGCACTAAATCAATAGAGAAATATATATCCCTCTTTGGTGGAAATCCTAGTACTTCTTGAAATGCATCCTCAAACTCTTGCAATACTAGAAAATCTACAAGGATTTTCCCTTTAGAATGTTCTAGGTCCTCCACATGAGCTGCATACAATTGACATCCTTTTTTGAAACATCTCTTTAGCTGCAAGGCTGAAATCTCCCTTATGGATATGGGTCTTGGAATTCCTTTCACAATGCTCTGCTTCCCCTCTTTATCAATACATGTAAATATCTTATTGTGGAAATCCAGGACAACATGATGCTTATCGAGCCAATACATTCCAATTAGACTATCATAGGATCCTAAGGGTATGATATTCAAGTCAACCTTGCTGTACATTCCATTCATACTTATTGGGAAATATCTAACAGTCTCATTGATCCTTCTTTTGGTTCCAGTGGCCAACTGAACCAACCATGATCTTTCAAGTTTTATTTTCTTCAAATGAAATGTTTCTACTATTTTAGGTTCACTGTAACTATGGCTTGCTTTTGAATCAATTAAAATAGCAAAAAAATGACTCATACTGTGGTGAATCCAGAATAATGTTTCCATGATTTGTGATCTTATATTCCACCTCAATCATATGGTACTAATGTTCTTCTCATCAGTCTTCCAGGGCTACATAAATCCTTGGAATACTTCTGCCCATATCTTCCACTGTAGTAGCCTCTTGGATGTTGTGTAGTGTCTTTGTTTTACTCTGTATGTGGGGGAAATCCTTTTACATGTGATATTCTTTGCATCCCCAACATTTGATAGGTGTTCTTCCTTTTTTTCCCAAGGATTATTCCTTCTTAGAGTCATTATGATACTGATCTTGCTTATTTGTGCTAGGATTGTTGCTACTGGAAGGAGGTTTGAATCCCTTCCTCCTCTGATTATATTTCTCCTTCTTCTTATACTTCCAATACTTTTGAAAATGATCTCTACCTTTTCCTTTCTCATATAGGTACTTGTACCTTCTAATGGCCTCTACCTTTTCCTTGATCATATAGGTACCTCCAATGCTATGTTTTTCCCAGATCTTTAGATGATTAAGGGTTCCACTGCAAGGTTCCATTTTTAAACTATGTGAAAGGTATCTAACATCCACCTCTCAACAACAACAAATTTTTGCAAGGACCTCCAGATGCTCAAATTCTCAGATGTCTATATCTCACATCCGACATCTTCCCTTCAACAACAAAAAATTTCCGCAAGGACCTATGGATGCTTGGATGCCCAGATTTATAAGTCCCACGTTCGACATTTTCCCTTCCGGTCTTCTCCAAAACTCCTTCCATGTGGCATGATGATAGGTACACTACTAACGTGGCACACTACTTACATGGCATGTTGACATGACAACTACTTACATGGCACGTTGATGTGACAAATACTGACATGGCACTCTGCTAACATGACAATGGTTGGCATGGCATGATAACATGGTACACTGTTGATGTGATAATAGTTGAAATTGCATTGTTAACGTGGTATCCAACTTTCATCAAATTTTTATACCGGATCCACCACTTTCAAGGGACTCTGGATGCCTAGATGTCTATATGTCAATGTACCACATATAACATCCACCCCTTTTCAACCACGAAAACTGGTAAGGACCCTCGGATTCCCAAATTCCCAGATTTTAATGCCCCACATCTGGCATTCGCCCCTCTGGGATTCTCCAAAACTATGGATATCCGTCCATCCCAACTTTTCCAAAATGCCCACCACATGGCCTCCATGTCACTACACTCACAAGCGAACTCGACACTTTGGCATTCGTACACATGGCATAAACTTGTTGTTGTGGGGATGTGTGGGTCCCATCCCACACCTTTGACTCAATGTACAAACCTACATGTATCCCTGATTGGATGATGGAGGATGATGGAAGATCGATGGTAGAGATCGATCACGTAAGTTTAATCAACATGGGTGTTAATGAAACCTCTAGGTCCCAATAAGCACGGTTCTAGCATTTGGATCCTAATTTTTATAAAATGATGCATAAGTAAATCTTTGGATCCTGATCTTCTGGATGGTGATAGTTCTATGCAGTCAAGGTTCCATATCCAAATTCGATGTTTTAAATGAAAGGCATTTAATGGAAATATCAGATCTCTGGATGTCTAGATCCTTGGATACCCTACTACCACAACATCTGCCACCATGACACACCATCATGGCTCCATGTTTTCCACCAGGTCACCCCACCATGTGGATCCCCATCATGCTAATGTCACTATATGGATTATTTTTAAAAATTTCCAAATTTTCATGAAATTTTTCTGGATTTTCAAGAAACAGTTCATCCACCCAAGCACCCCACCGGCTTGGCCTCTGCACAATAATATATCTTCAACTTGTATTCATTCCATGCAACCCAAGAACTGAAACCAAGATTTGTACCAATCTATGACACACCCCACTGCCCTAGGTGCGTCAAAAAATCACCTTCCTGAGATGATTTCAAAATTTTGATACCTTATGAAATAATGAACATAATAATGTAAATGCAATAAGAAGAAAAATGTATGACTAAAAAATACAGAACAACTGACCATGCATGGAAATTAATAACATCTAGAATGTAATAAACATGTCACAGAGATAACAAAAATACACAACATAATAAAATCACAGAGAAACATCAAGAGACTTATATTTTAAAAGACGTTTTACCAACTACCTTCAAATGTTGGATGTTTCACCCAACCGTAGACATTGTTTTTCTGCATATCAATAGTAGGTCACCCCGAGCCAGGGATATGGATCCACAAGGACGAGTCTTAGGCCAACTCTAGTTTTCCCAAACCAATCTGGAAAATCAAATCTCACAGTTTGTCAACCCTACAACAATTCCAGTTTACCAGCTCTCTTTCCCATCATACTACACAACCCAAGAGCATGAACCCACTTCACCACCACGTAGTCATTCAGGATGCTCGTCTCAATCCAGGTCTCTAGTGCTTCTGGTTAGGAAATATCAGTTCTAGAAACTTCTAGGATTCTAAACTGTAGAAAGTGTTGGCTCATGCACACATGCATCAATTATTCATTGGTACACCAATAGTCCCTACAACCACCAACCATGGATCACTACCTCCATCAAATCATTTTCTCATGCCCACAAACAGGTCTAGGGTGAGAAGTAGGAAAGAAATGAATGAACAATATCATATGACCAAAGCAAACCAACCACACAAAATGAAGCCACCATAACAATGAAGCAACAATGAATGACCAAAAATGGAGTAAGCCCCAATGAAGCAACCCCAAAACAACCTACATGCAGGGTTTATAAATGAATTTCAAGGCATAACGTGGCCTCTCCAAGACACTCATGTGACCCTTCCCTTTCTCACTAAAAATCAAGGGTAAAATAAAATTATAAAAATATAAAGGCTCAGACCCTCAACCCCCCTCTCTCATAGAATCATATCCTCTTATAACTCATGTTTGTTTCCATCTTACAGCTAGTGATGTATTTTACTATTAAAAATGTTCAAAATAATACATTCCCTAGGCTCTTCGACCTTTTAACTTTATAGGCATTTGTGACCTTTAATCAATCAACACAAATACATTATTAATCCGCGGACTCAAAACCAAGGTATTATGTTGTCTTTCAGAAAGGCTCGCTACTTTCTCGCTTTTATTGATGATTTTTCTAGATACACCTAAGTCTACTTTATTCGGCAGAAAGGAGAAGCTTTTGATAGATTTTGGGAATTCAAGGCTCACATCAAGAAACAATCTGGGAAGTGCATCAAAATTCTTTGCACAGGCAACGAAAAAGAATCTGTGAACCAACGTTTTGAACAATTTTGCACTCTTGAAGGGCTAGATATTTAGTATACTATTTCCTACACCTTAGCAAAATGGTGTGGTAGAGAGGAAAATTAGATCCTTGAAAGAGATGATTGGTTACATGATCCATGCATGCTCCCTTGCACTTGAGTATTGGGGAAAATCTATCAACTATGTTTCTCACATTCAGAATAGATTTCTACATAAGTCATTGAAGGGTATCACTCCCTTTGAAGCTTGGTGTGGAAGAAAACATGTTGTGAATCACTTTAGAGTTTTTGGCTCCCCAACTTGGTCACACATTCCTTCGAAGAAACGCAAGGCCTTAGAACCACAGAGTCATCCCTACATATTTGTTGGTTACCCTAATGATGTCAAAGGATATAGAATCTTGAATCATGATACACATGAGCTCTTCATTGAGCATAATGTGCAATTTGAGGAAATATCTCCTAGCTCATCCTCTCATCTTGCTTCCTTTGGTATGCCAAGATGGAATCCTTTGTTCTCTTAATTAGTTTCTCTAGATTCCACTCATATCTGAATGTCTACATATTGAGATAGAAGGATTCTCTTGTATTCTTGGCTCTCTAAGTTGATGACTTGATTTTCACTAGGAGCACCTCATC
The DNA here is from genome assembly GCA_032191745.1 of Picea mariana. Taxonomy (NCBI): domain Eukaryota; kingdom Viridiplantae; phylum Streptophyta; class Pinopsida; order Pinales; family Pinaceae; genus Picea; species Picea mariana. The sequence goes on along the minus strand of JASDQU010029209.1, from coordinate 4,473 downwards.
CATCATTGCAAGCATTAAAACTACTTTGAATGACAAGTTTTCCATGACTAACTTGGCTCTCTTACAATATCTTCTTAGGATTAAGATCACTCGGGTCCTCTTTTGTGATATCTCTTGTGAAACCCAAGTATTCTCTTGATCTTATGGCTCATTTCCACATGGTTGATTGTAAGCTTGCATCGTCTTCCTTTCTATCTAGAGTCAATATTGATGTAAAGTGTTCCACACCACTAGTTGATGCCACTTTGTATTGTTAATTTGTTGAAATCCTCATCTACTTGAATCATACTCACCCTGACATTACTTTTGTAGTTGGCATTGTTTCATGCTTCATGACAGAGCCACATGAGCTTCACTGGAAGGCTGTCAAACTCATTATGCATTATATACAGGGCACCCATATGTACATGATTCACTCTGAAACATGAACATGTTTATAATTGATTGTATACATGGATTTTGATTGGGATGGTGATATTGATGATCACAAATATGCATCTGGTTCGAGTCCCATTTTTTGGTAGAGTAAGAAGCAGCATGCCATTGCTCTTTCTTTGACTAAAGTTGAGTATCAAGTGGTTGTTAATTCCACCACTGAGACTATTTGGCTTCAGATTATCCTCACTAAAATTGGCATCACTTTTCATAACCCATTAGTTATATAATATGACAACCAAAGCGGCATCCAAATCTCAAAGAACCCAGTTCATCATTAGTGAACCAAACACATCGAGATCCACATGCATTTTCTTAGAGAGCTAATTCAGGAGAGTGTCATTGATTTGTGCTATTATTCTATAACAAAGTAGGTTGCATACATCTTCACCAAATCCTTCACTGAGATAAAATATGTCCATATTTGGTTTCTCTTGGGGGTACGGGACATTTCTTTGGGTGGTCACCTAGCCCTCTACATACCCCATAGGGTAAAAATGGGACTTGATGAGGGTTTTGAACACCTTCCACTTAGTTACCAGTGGAATAACCTCCAAACTAAGTGTCTTTGTGTGGCCTTACCACCAATTTAGTGCATGTCCCTCTAGTTTTAGTTAGGAAAATGAAATTTTCTACTCCTCATTTATATTATGGACATTGAAATACACTTCTAATTGTTGCAACCAATGATTCAACTTAACGACATCAATATCACCTTGATATGGATTGATGTCCACTTTTGCTTCCATTTTATAGAGGTTGTAAATGAGCGATGGAACTGGAGTGTTGAGTGAGAAACTATAATGTTTTCTGCAAAACACTTCAGACCTCGTTAGGATAAGCGAGGTAAGAGGGATTATCACCCTATGTTTATAGCCTAAGAATCATAATCAAAGTTCAAAATGAAAAAAACCTTGACTTGAATGCAACTTAATTTTATAATATATTTTATGTTTTTGTTCTTTTTCTTTTGGCAGTACATAAAATAAAATAACTAGAAAGATATAACTGTGTCAAATAGAAACATAAATACATGAATACAAAATTCTTCAAAACTAAAATTTATAACAGGAACAATAATAAAGGAAACCTAGAAAATACAAACACTAAAAAATGTTTAAATTTTGAATAAAAAGGAGCCAACCATGAGAAAAATGCAATGATCCTTTTATAAATAACTAAACAACTATTTGAGTTAAATGATTTTACAAATATCTACGAAGACTTGGACCAGATAAGTCTTTAGAAGCCTTATATGTAAATAAACTCATACAAACTCAACCAAGTTCCATAGAGAGAAAATGAAATCCTACAATCAACTTAGACCACCTCAAGTGATGTGAAGCACACAGTTAATATTCTGCAAAAGGTGTCACTAATTAGCACTGAACATGTTCAGAACTTCTAACATGTGCAAACAAATGTAGAAAAAATAAATAACCTTAAGGGGAAGACCACATGATCAATATCAAAATCATTTCTTTGTCACTTTTTAAGTAAATCTCTGCTATCAACAAAGCAATTTAGCCCAGAGAAAACTTAGGATACTGAAACATAATCATTGGCAGAAAGATCTCAAATCTTTAGCATACCTCTCAATTGACGATTGAGTCCCTTCCATTGATGTTCCCCTTTCCTTGTTTACCATTATTCATTAGTTATTCATTTTAACTGTTTCTCTTTAATTAAAATTTTTTCATAAGAAAAAAAGATTAATTATGAATCAATGAAGTAATTGGTAAGATGGTACAATATTATTTATAATATTTAATAACGTTAGGCATGGATCCCACTAGACTCTATTAGGAAAGGCAATTTATATCTTATGCTCATTTCCCCTTGTGACTCTAGATTCATCATTTCAAGAACATATCATAAAATCACATATAATATGTGAATCATATAGTAAAAAACATAGATTAATAATCATGCACTTCTTGTTCCTCCATTTGTTACAAAACTTTAAAATCATGATATTTAAAGTTTGAAAATATCATATCTCAAAGACAATCTCAAAAAGAACATTATCAGTTTGATTTAAAAATGTACCATTATAAAAGTAGAGTAAAATATTCTTTTAGAGAAACTTTGGATGCATATCCAGAGATGAAATTTCCCTTTTTTCCTTCCTCCCCTATTTTCTGAGTATATGATTTTCCATGGACTAAAGTAGACTGGAATGATTTAGTGCTAGGGATTAAAGGCTTCTTCCCTTTTTAATCATCAAGTGATAGTTCTGGAGGTGAGGATATGATTTCAATGACTGGTGGGTTCTGAACAAAAGAGTTAACTGAAGGAACAACATGGGGAGTAACAAGAAATGGTGGTTCTGGAGGTGAGGATATGATTTCAATGACTGGTGGGTTCTGAAAAAAAAGATTTAATTGAAGGAACAACATGGGGAGTAATAAGAAATGGTGGATTCTTAGGATTATTGGCCAATTCATGATTCCATATCCATGTCTAAATTGGTGTTCTTTCTATCCATAATTTTATTTCATTGGTTGAGGTAATCCAGGGAAATCAACAATACTTAAGTGTGGTTGCAGAGGTGAGTTTGCAAATGAAAAAGGATGAGGCAAGGATTTATGGCCTCCTAATGATAGGTGCCTAGTTTGAACCAAATAGTTGAATTATTCTTAATTGGCATCAAAATGTAAGGTAGCTAGAGAGGTAGTGGGGGGGACCATAGGGCCCAGAGTGATAATAGTGGAGACCATTCAATGTAAGGTGGACTAGGTCCAATATATTATTAAATAAGGCCCACTATGGTAGTTAGATATAATAAATGGGTAGTTAGATATAATAAATGTAAGAGGACTTCCTAGAAGGTTCTACTTCTAGAAGATTCCTCCTTTAGAATGTTCTTAGGTGATGGTAGCACTATATAAAGGGGTTTAAGCAATGTAATGGGATATGAAAAAGAAGTATTGTTTTTGGAGTAGTATTTCAATAGGAAGATGCCCCCTTGAAGAGGCAAGTGAGCAGGAGAGGATCCCTTTCATAATAGGATCCATTGTACGGTGTTGCCCTACCTCAAGGGTTTGATAGTAATAAAGGAGATTTTGCATATTGTTCTTGTATATCTGTTGTGGTGATTTTGTATTTAGTCTTTGGTTCTTAACAAGTGGTATCAAAGCACTTTCCTTGGCGGACATTGTGGACAAATATTTTTTATTTTTACAGATTTGTTTTTTGGAGAAGAAAAAAGAGGGCCACGAAATTCTAGAAAATTTTGGTATATTTCTGTACAAAATTTGTAGAAAAAAGTTGTATATTTGAGTTCCTCTCAAAAAAACACCGAATTTGAAAAAAACATCGTCTGAAACAGAGTCCGAGAAGTCAAGATATTGAAGTTTTAAAATCTACAATTTTTCAGGGTTTTTTCTGTGGATGGCGACGCGATTTTTTTTTATTTTTTATAATTCTGTAGCATCTGGATGCTGAATTTTCCAAAACAAATTACATATTTGAGTTTCTCTCACAATTTCACCCAATTTCGAAAAAAAAATCAGTCGAAACGGAGTCAAGGAAGTGAAGTTATGAGCATTTTAAATTCAATAGTTTTTTAGGGTTTTTCCAGAAAACGCCGCAATTTTCTGCAGTATTTTATTGTTCTATTTTTTGGGTTTTTTCATGATGATAGCGGGACTGCAAAGTTCATAAATTTTCATAGTTTTCTCATATGACTATTTCTTCTCAAACCCTCAAAGAAATTCTACAGATAACTGAAGAATTCAAATCCCAATTGTATGATACATTGGATGCTAGATTGCATGTCCTTGCAGATGGTCTCAATGATAGTTTTCATAGTATTCAAGATTCATTGGATATGATGCATGGGATATTTCTTATGGAGGACATCAGGGATGAATATAATCAAGAAATATATGCTTGGTATGATTTTGAGGCCGATTGTGATGATTGGTATATGGATAGTTGTCATTTCTAGGATGACAACCACTTTCATATTTTATTTGATGAATCTAATCCACCTTTTGTAGAGAGCATCAATGTGACAAATTAGGAGCCAATGAT
>JASDQU010029208.1:49965-63660 GCA_032191745.1 Picea mariana | reverse complement strand
ACCAAAAATGACTTACTTCAAAACTCACAAGTACTTAGGACAAATTATCATCACAATGCAAGATATCCTCCCCAAGTTACCTCATACAATCTCTATAAATAGTACCAAAATTGAGTTAAACCCATTACAATGATTACCAAAACCCTAACCCTAGTGGATTAGGTTTGTCCACTTTACAACTTCATGTGTGTTGTTGGTATTCAATCCAATTGTTTCTTACTTTGAATTTTCTTTTCCTCATGCTACTTTTCCTTGATTCTCGATGTGTGTTTCTTCTTTGGTCCATTCCTTAGTTGCCTACCTCAGTTTTTGCACTCTTCCTTATTCCTCGAACTTTTCTCCCAAAATAGTCTGCTCCAACAAGCCCCCAACACTTTCTTGTGGCTCGTCCCAAGCCACTCAGGAATTGTTCTCCTCATGGAATGACTTCTTCAGTGTCTGAAATCTTCCTGTTAGATCTTGTACCTATTCTTTCTCATGTGCACTCTTTTCTGCAATACTTTCTACCAACTGCATTGTTATGTTCTCCTTCAACACTTCTACACTCTCCAAGTGTAGCTTCCCTTTACTGCTTCCAACTTTGTAATAATAATTTATGCCCCTTCCTGCAATGGCTCTAGCTGAGCCTTCCTTAAATGTTTCTCCATCTAGATTGACTTCATCTCAGCCTGCAAGGTCTTCATATCCCACACAATCTTTATTCTATCTGCTATGTTCATCACTGGTTTTTTTCTTCAAGTCCTAGATTGTAGTGTTTATGTTTCCCTCCTTTTCATATAATACTTGAATCCTTCATCTTCTTGCAATGTTTTCCACATCTGTGATGTACTGTTGCACAGTTCTTCCATTTTGTTAGCCTCCCCACCAATTTTTTTTTTGTATTCTATAGCATGGTGTTCCCTTTGTGCTTTGATGTCTGGTGGAGTGATAGGGATCACCTTCTCTTCTAGGTCTTTGATTTCCTATTTATAACTTTCCATGGCTTGCACTATATTTTGGATATTCTCTTTTGCGCTGCACTGTCTAAGATAGTCTTAAAGACTTCTTCAAGACTTTGTTCTATTTTCTCCACGCTTTGTTTTTCCTCATCCTTATCAAGCTACACTTGGTTGAGGGATATTTCAAGTATCTCCTTTCCCTCTCTGGATGTCTCTAATTTCATCGCATCTATCATGGCCCTTGATTGAACTTCATTCACAACACTAATCTGCAACTTGTATAGTTCCTTGATTGGAATCTTAGACAACACCAAGTCCAACTACTCTATATCCTTCAAGGGTTTTTTCACTGTGTCCTTCTCTATGTGTAGCATTCCTTGTTTAATCTGGAAAGTTTCACTTCCCATTGTTGTTTTCGACACTGTCTCATTTTCCTCATGGATTTTCTCCTACTGCATTGTACCTTTATACTGTGCTACATTGATCTATAGGCTTTCCAAAAATTATTTCACCTCCATCAAATTTTTCATTAATTCTTCTCTTTGTGACTCTAGGAGTTATAGGGCTTCCTCTCCTTGATCCTGCACTTTGCCTTCCACCAATTCTGCGTCATCTTCATTTATTGTGAGCTGAGGGGCCATATTTTGTACCTTCATATTCTTGCATTGTTCTCTTGTGTGCATCATTGATCTTATCTTTAGTGTTGTCTTTGTCTGTGTGGGGTTCTTTGCCTCTAATATGTCTCCACTTCCTACCTCCTAGCTAGGGATGTTATCCTTTTTATGATTTCCCTCATTTGTTCCTTTTTTCACGCTCAATTTATAGTACTGAGGCCCTACGTATTATTTCCTTCTTCCTCTACTTCTTTACTATTGTGCCACCTTTTGTTGGTTAAGTGTGGTCTGATGATTTCCTGGTATTTGTTGTTCGACTACTTGAATGTCCAGTTCATGATTTCTCTTTACCCTTTGTTCCTTTCTTGACAACCACTAATACCTTCCACTGATATGGCAATTCCCCTATCGCCCATTGTACCTCTTATAATGTGATACAATACATCTTCAACCATTTCTTCTTTGGGTCTCTCATTCCTTGTATCCACATGTTATGTCTAGATGATTTGAAGTTTGATATCCCTTCATTCTCCTTCATCACTTTAGGTGAGATCCTCCATGTCTCTGCTATCTTTTCTTGTATCTCCTCAAGATACATGCCAAAAATGCCAATATTATCTTTTCTCTACTTAGGATTTGTTTTGTGCCATAGGGTTATATACCTTGTTGTGTGGCACCTTCCTCTCCTATCACAAAAGGATGAGCATTTTAGTTTTTCCCATGCTACTAAGGCTATCAAAATTAGCAGCCAATAATAATGGAACTATTTCTCAGAATCCTATGTATCTTTGCAATCCTTCAAAAATATATTGAGGAAGTATGGTGCCCAACTAAGTATTGTCCCCTTCACGCACTATGCGACTACTGCTACCACTTCGGCTGGTGCCTCTTCCTTGCAATATTTTCTTAATAACTTGCAAGCCATCATATTTGTCGTGAATCTTCTGGATGGGTCATTTATATTCTTGATGATCATGCCTTTTATTCCCCGGTCAGTGAAACATTTGGGTTTTACATATTCTGCAATGGTCTTATCCTTCATCTTATCATCTAAATATTGATATGGCTTCACCCCATCTATTGGGAGGCCTGTAATATTTGCAATTAGTTCTACATCAATTGGGATAGGTTTGTCCATCCAAAAAAATCCTCCATGTACTCTCGTTAGTAATTTTTTGTAGTAGGCATTGACATTCTTCCCCTGCCAAAGTGAGGAATTTGTAACAATTTCATGATGCCTGAAATGTACAACATTGTAATCCATTGTTTAGGTTCTAATATTGGGAGTCCTAATGCACTGACCCCTTTTTTCTCCATATAAATTTCCTATGAAAGTTATGGAAACTTAGCCACCTCTATGATGTCATGATCTAAATACTTCAGCTTAGGAACAAACCCCAACATATCCTCTACAACTATTACTAATTCTGGAATTTGGGGCAATGATAGCGAAAACTGCTTTTGTATGCACACTACTATTACTATTGACTTTGTTCTCTTCTTTGATGGACCTGCTATCTCGTTATGTGTTTCTTCCTCTATGTCCTGATCTTCATCGTTGTCTTGTTTATTTTTGGTATCATATTTTGTTTCCTCGTCATCTTCTTCCTTTTGTTCTCCATATGGATGTGTCGCTTTAGGTTTTTCTTTTGCGCTAGGGTTTCAGCCTTCTTCTTCTTGGTTTACCTCTATTGCTTCTTCCTCTGGGTTCTTCTCCTTGATCAGTTTCGAACTAATCAAATCACTTTCTGTCGATGGGATCTCATCTACATCTACCACCCTATTGGCATCCTCCGTTGGTGTTTTGGCACTTCCTTCCCTTCTTGTGAACTAGTCGGGTGCTCTAAACTTTAGTTGCATCATTATTCTATCTTGGGTAAAATTCACAGTAAATCTTGGTTGGACTCTTTAGAATGTTTCACACAATCACAACATGTTCTCTCATGTGCTCCTGTTTTTTCAAAATCACACCAAGTTCTTACCTTTTCATGATTTTCCCCTTTTATAAACTATGTCATAAATGCTATGTCCTATTCCACTTTTCAGTCATCGTCTTTGTTTTTCATACCTCTTTCCATCCCCGTTAAATTTCTCATGCATGCAGTATCTTGAATTTTGTCTCACCAATTTACTGCCTGTTGTGCGCTGTATATTTTAACTATTTGTCTACCACTTATCCATCTAGTAACTTATTTTTTTCTTTTTCTTCTTTTTCTACTTTTTCTTTCTTTTTCTTCTTTTACTAATTTTTATTCTCTTTTTCTTCTTTTTCTATTTTTTTTTCTCTTTTTCCTCTTTTTATCCTACTATATACATTATGTACAAGTCTACTTCTCTATGCGACATCTAATGAGGGTTGGTAGGTGGATTTTCCCTATATAGTTTCAATCGACTACCATTCACCAATCCTTGCATCTCCTTGCCTATTAAATCCTACATATACATAACACCTCCATCTATGACAAAATTTATATCATATGGTCCTAGCCAATGCATCCTCAACTACCCTGGGTGTTGCAAGTATTTACTGTCATAGAGGAGAACCAGATATCCTTCCTTGAATTTCTTCTTCTTAATATTTCTATCATGACAAGCCGTATATTTTTCTTTATGTACCTCCTAATGGAAACCAACTGCAATCATGTCTTCTTCTAATTCCATGAGTTTTGCAAATATTTCTTGAGTTGTGCCTCTTTTTGTCATGTTTGTAATTGTTGCAATGCATATTAGGTATCAAATACTCCAAAGGTACTACTGCTTCTTTTCCATACACCAATCTAAAAGGTGTCTACCCTGTAAACGTTTTGCATGTAGTTCTATAGGCCCGTGACACTATTCGTATCTTCAAATCCCAATCATCCATGTTGGAATTGCAAATCTTGGTTAAGGTATTCTCCAATATCTTTTTAAATGCTTCCACTATCCCATTAGCTTGAGGATGGTAAGGAGTGATCTTTTGATGATGTATCTCAAATTATTTAGTTATTTCCTGGATAGTATTGTTCATAAAATGTGTCCCCTAATCACTCATCATAATTCTAGGGCACCCAATCCTTATGACTACTTGCTCAAATAAGAAGTGTGTTGTAGTTTATGCGTTGCAATCCTTCACTAGTGTTGCTTCATCCCATATGGTTAGATATCATGTCATTATAATGATATACATTTCTCTTAATCTTCTGGCTGGTGGATTAGTTGGTCCTACAAAATCTACTGCCCATTTTTCAAACACTTTCAAAGTTACTTGAGGTCTTAATGGCATCTCATCCCTCCTGTATGGATTTCCAACCCTCTAATAGACATCACAATTCTAAAAATACTCCTTTGCATTTTGTGAACTATTGGGCACCATAATTATCTGTGCAATATCTTATGTGCAGTAGCTTTCCCTTCATAATTTCCTCCATCTATTCCTTCATATGATTCTACTAAAATAATAGTCCTTTCATGCTCCATAACACATCTCCTAAAAATGTTGGTTGCACCAAGTTTTTATAAGTTCCCTGTAATCATTTGGTAGTCTACAACTCTAACTACCAAATTCTTCTTTTGTGCAATATTAAATTCCTTTGGGGAAAATCTTGTACTCAAAAAAATCAATAATGTCAGCAAAATATTCATCAACAATTTGTATTGAAAACAATTATGCATCTGGGAAGGTATCCTCCAAGTTGCTTGGTTCCTCTCCATTAGTTATCCTATAAATATTATATGGCCATGCATTCAATCTTCTAGGTTTCACCACAACTTCAAAATCAAACTCCAAAAAAAAAAAATCCATCTGCATATTCTTCCCCCCAACACTAGCTTATTGACTAAATATCCAAGAGCAGAGTGATTTGTAAACATATTAAAGTTTTTACCTAACAAATAATGTATGAACTTATGCAATGCATAAACCATGGCCAACCCTTCTCTTTATGCTGTGTTGCAATTATGTTTTAAATCTGACAACTTCTTGCTTGCAAATGCTATGGGGTGATCTATATCACCTTTTCCTGGTTGTTTCGATATTTCTCCAAGTGTTATTGCAGATGCATCCACATGGACATGAAATTATTTTGACCAATATGGAAACACCAAAATTAGTGTTGTCACCATTTTCTCATTCAATATATCCAAGCTCTATTGGAACTCATCATTCCACTGATACTTAATGTCCTTCTTCAACAATTTCTCCATCGGTGCAATAATATGTGCATATCCCCTTATAAACTTTCTGTAGTAGCCTGTGTGACCAAGTGTAATTTTTAACTGCTACACTGACTTTGATGGTGGTAAATTAACTATGACAACAATTTTAGCAGGATCAACCAACAGACCCTGTTTACACACCACATTCCCTAACAAAGTACCAAAAGGTGCGTTGAAAATGCATTTCTTAATATTCAATGAAATCTTACACTTTCTACACCTATATAATATCAATATTAACACTTCAACATGATCCTTCAATAAGATAAACACTGTCCAATCATCCAAATAAACTTCCAAAAATGTATGAATAAAGTGCTTAAATGCAACTACTACTACCCTGGAAAAAATAGCAGGGGCATGATTCAACCCAAAAGGCATTAGTGTGTACAAAGATTACCCCCATTTTGTAGCAAATGTAGTCTTATGTCTATCTTCTAGTGGAATTCTGATCTGTTGATATCCTAAAAATCCATCAGTGAATGAATATGCTTTGGAGTTCCTACATTCTCAAAAACTTCATCTGTAAATGGGGTAGGGAAAGGATCATGCAGACAAGCATCATTAAATTTTATTAAGTCTACAAATATCTTGATTCCATATTGCTTCTTCTCCTACACTACCATATGGCTAATCCATTTGTTGGTCACTATAATTGCTTAATTGATTCAAACAATCAAGTGATACATAAATTATCAACCCAGGGAAGTCTTTTTATTCCAAAGATAACCACGCACTATATATGCTCAATTCCAAAAGCAACTTAGAGTTGTAGTAAAGAAACCCATACTAATCACACTTGCTTGAGTAAACTGAAGTTCTGAATTAAATCACAGGAAGTAACTTCCCTATTGCAGATTTTAAAGATTAATCTAAGAATCCTGGATTACATTAGAATAACAATTGCAATGGGAAATAACAACTATTCTGCAACCAGAGAATAGGACCCTTACTCTCAAACAGAGACTTCAGTACTAACACTCTTTCATGAAAACAGTAATGCAGAAAACAATTAATCCTATCTAACAGAGAACAAGGCTATCTAGTTCCTTCCTTTCTAAGCAGGAGCCTTAAGCCCTATTTCTGTTTAGCACACTTGTGAAGTTGAGGTTTACAGAGAACAGGATGTTCTGGTTCCTTCCTGTCTGAGCAGGAACCCTTAAACCGGTCTATGGCTAGCACACTTGCAGAATTGAATGAAATCTACAGAGGACAGGATGTTCTGATTCCTTCTTGTCTGAGAAGGAACCCTTAGCCCGGTCTCTGGCTAGCACACTTGCAGAATTGAATGAAATCTACAGAGGACAGGATGTTCTGATTCCTTCCTGTCTGAGCAGGAACCCTTAACCCGGTCTCTGGCTAGCACACTTGCAGAATTGAATGAAATCTACAGAGGACAGGATGTTCTGATTCCTTCCTGTCTGAGCAGGAACCCTTAACCCGGTCTCTGGCTAGCACACTTGCAGAATTGAATGGAATCTATAGAGGATAGGATGTTCTAATTCCTTCCTGTCTAAGCAGGAACCGTTAACCCGGTCTCTGGATAGCACACTTGCAGAATTGAATGAAATCTACAGAGGACAGGATGTTCTGATTCCTTCCTGTCTGAGCAGGAACCCTTAACCTGGTCTCTGGCTAGCACACTTGCAGAATTGAATGAAATCTACAGAGGACGGGATGTTCTGATTCCTTCCTGTCTGAGCAGGAACCCTTAACCCGGTCTTTGGCTAGCCTCATAAAATCATCACACAAGATTGCTAATAAAAACAATTACGAATTTCATTCAATAAACTAAGACAGAGTCAGTAGTGTTTCAGCAAAGCAGAATCCATTAAAAACTGTGTTTCAGCAAACGAAAGTTAAACAAAGCATAAACAGAGACTGTAATAACACACTTCTAATCTAATGGGTAAATATTGTGAAGAAGGTGGGCCCTCCCTTCTCACAAGATTCCCCTGAAACGAGAAAGCTAGAGAAGGATACTCAAAGCAGTATTTTATTCATCTGTCAAAACATCATATTACAATCTGAAATGGAATACGTCCCTGTTCTCTGGAGCTTCTTCATTACATCAAAATTCGATCCCTCGAATGAAGATTTCCCCCTTATTTAAAGAGGGAACCCCTTCGATACAATATATCAAAAATTACAATGTGTATCTGAGTCCTATCTTTAGTCGGATCTTCTTTCTAAACCAGAGAAGGATGTCCTAGTCTCACACAACGGAAATGCTATTACAGGAGTTGTATGAGGTATTGTTTTTACTACTAGAGTAACAGTTTCTTCTCGTAGCTGCCAATGCTATTTCAACATCGCAGTTCATGGGCTGTTTCAGCCACGTGAATTGTGCTTTTGACTGTGTCGGCTTTCTGATGTAGGAGCGACGGTTGGTGATTGTTGACTGCTGACTGTAATGGCTTCCTTGTGTTTCATCACGTTGGTTCTGGCTATCTCTTCTGTGTTTCAGCATCTGTGACTCCGGACTGTGTAACAGCTCTATGTTTCAACATCAGCAACTCTGGACTGTGTACAACTCTGTGTTTCAGCATCAGCGACTCTGGACTGTGTACATCTCTGTGTTTCAACATCTGCAACCTCGAACTGTGTAACAACTCTGTGTTTCAGCATCAGCGACTCCGGACTATGTAACAGCTCTGTGTTTCAGCATCAGCGACTCTGGACTGTGTACAACTCTGTGTTTCAGCAACAGGCTTCAGATGATAATCTGCAGTCTAATCAATGGTTAAGTATGAAAGTGATGTAAAATATTATGAAAAACAGATTAAACGTATAGTAATGAGAATGGACGTTGTATACCTTTGGGATGATCATATAAAGTGATAGTATGAGTCTAAATATGGGTGATCAAGAGTATAATAGTGGCAAAAAGTATAGGCAAAAAGGTACATTGTGTGGTCCTAACATCCCCCCCAACTCAAGGTGTTGCGTGTCCTCAGGAAACTCACTCTGAATCAGAGTCTGGATATCGACTCTGATCATGTAAGTTACTCAAGCTGTAACTGTGGGAGGTACTGTCTGTTGGCATTCTGAACCCTTGCAACTGCTGCAATCTTTGCCATGCTGTTGTTTCTGCCTTCTTAGGAAACTTATAACTGACTTGATATCTTTCTATTGCAACCAGAGAATGGGAAAATAAAACCGGTACCCTATCCAATTTTCAGCACAATGTCTAACACACTAGATATAGTTGGGTATCCTGGAAATTGCTACTTCTAAGTTGGCAGGACCAAAAGGATTGTGTTGTTGTCTCTTCTCCATGGATTGCTGCCAAAACAGGTTATTGGCCTGGAGGGCAGGAATCTCTATGGATCTGTTGGTGTGTTCACAATCCTGGAGCACTTCTGATTGTAGCTGCTGAACATGTTCAGTCACCTCTGGTTGTTTTAAGAACTCATAATATTGTGAGATAAAGGTAGCTTCCCTCTGTGGTTCTGGTCTAATCCAGAGGAGGCGATTATCTTCATTGTGCTTGGTAGCCAAAAAGTCATATTGCCAAATGATTTGATTGAGGAGAAAGGAGGTGAATGCTCGAATTTGAATGTCCCCAACAAGGGGATTTATGTTTAGCAACCTGTTTTCTAGAATAGCCTCATTATGAAAGTATGCCTCACAGAGGAGGTGTTGATCCCTGGTAGAGGCAGCTACAAAAGTTTTGATAAAATCTGCTGATTGTATTACTTCATGGGGTTTACCTTCTATAATGGACTTGATCTAAAACCATGTGAGTCTCTCCATTAGGAATAAGGAGTAGTTGCAAGATGGCTTCCTTGTGGCCAGTAGCTTCTGCACCAAATCAAATACCAGAACCAATCTGCCTTTCAATTCTTTGTTCTTCTTTTTAAGCTCACGAGCTTCCTGGCGTATCTGTTCTAATGTTTCCCAATTTGAGAAAGTATGATTTATCCAGGTTTGTCTGTGCACTTGCAGGTTTTTGGCCTATGTTTCAGCATACTCTTTCTTCCATTTTTGTATTTCTGCATGCTCATCCCATAGCTGAGTCTGTGTTTCAGTGTGGGAAGTAGTGGGATGAGTTAAGGTTTGAGTAGATTGTTCCCTGGAAGTGGAGAGATTTATCTGATTGGGAGGTGCAAATTCCTCCATGGGAATTGTTTGCATAGCCTTGTTGACAACAGTAGGGGCTTCTTTTGCTGCGATGCAGGGTTCAGTCTTGAGCCTGGGAGGGCCTGCTGGTTCTTGTGTTGTAGCAGGTTCCGTTTTAAGGTTGCTAGGGCCTGCTGGTTCTTGTGTTGCAGCAGGTTCAGTTTTGAGCTTGGTAGGGCCTACTGGTTCTTGTGTTGCAGCAGGCTCTTCCTTGACTTCAAAAGGTGAAGGAGTAGGGGCTACTCCTGGCACTGGAACTTGAATCACCTTATAGCCTGCCTGATAGTAAATATCTCCACATTGGCAACACATATATTCTTTGCACAGGCTTTCTGTAGTTTGTTCTGACAAGGTTGCTATACGGCTTAAGGTGTAGGAATTGAGTTCCTTTTCATATGCTTCCTTTGCTCTGGCTAGTTCCTGCTTATATGCTTCCATTTATGATTTTAAAAATTCATCTTGCTGCAAGACAGATGCCATTGTTGCTTCTGGTTGTTGGGAAGGAGCAGCAGGAATGGTAGCTACTGCTTGTGTTTCATCTTCTTGGTGAAGGAAAAGTAAAGTTGCAACACCCTCAACCTCTAAGTCCTGTATATCAATTTCAGTATCAGCGGTTGGTTCTTGTGTTTCAACCACTGAATGGGTAGCTGGTTTTTTAGCCACTTTGCTTGAGGAGGGTGGTGTTGCAGCATTCTGGGCCTGAGATTCCTGTAATTCAATTTCAATATCAGTGGTTGGTTCTTGTGTTTCAGCCACTGGATGGGTAGCTGGTTGTGTTTCAGCTACTTTATTTGAAACAAATGAGGTCTGGGCATTTGGTTCCTATAACTCAATTTCAATGTCAGCGGATGGTTCTTGTGTTTCAGCCGTAGTTGTTTCCTGTGTTTCAGCTATGGCTGGTTCTTGTGTTTCAGCCACTGAGTGGGTAGCTGGTTCTTATGTTTCAGCTACTTTAGATGATGTTACAGTATCCGGGGCATCTGGTTCTTGTGTTTCAGTGCCCGTGGTTGGAATAGGCAAAGATCCTAAGATTGGGGAGGTTAGAGGTGTACGGGGTATCAGTCGAATTGGTGGGGAATCTAGGGTAGTGGTCATAAAAGGTGGCCTCATTGAGGCTCTTGTTCTCTTTTTGTGCAAGAAGGGTGGAAAGGGGGGAATTTGTTTTCATTTCCATGAGGGTCTTTCATTAATGATGGGGCAGGTGACATTTTTAGGTTAAGAGTCATCACTGAGAATATGAAGGGCAGGAGTGGATGACTCTGGTATGGTATGTGGTGGATTTGGTGGGGTAGGGGAATTGACTAGATTGGTTGGTTCTGAGGGCGGGATATTGGGTACTTCGGGGAAGTCTGGGGGGTTTTGTTGTTGTTGTTCCTGGGGAATTTCAGCAGCTGGTTGAGGGTTTATGGGTGGGTTATCTAGTGGACGGTTTTGTTGGTCAAAACCCTTGTTGATGAGTAATTGAACAAGACAGTGGTGGGTAAGTGACAGGGTTGGATCTTTTTCCTTTCTACAGTAATGTACCATATTCTTCAAACAACCCAGCAAATAATATGGAAGATTGACCCGTCTGTTATGCCTTAAATGAGAAAGTAGAAGAAAGTCATGTTGGTAGACTACCTGATAGCGACCTTCGCAGGTCAGGTAGTGCTTGATGAATCTGGTGACCTCTGGCCACGGGGGTGGCAGTGAGCTGAGCTAAACACCCCTGCCCTTCAATACAATTCTTTCCTCAAGCAGGAAGAAGCTCTGCTGGACATCCCTGATGATATTCTTTCGACTGAACATACGAGTGACCTCGCTAGGGAGTCCTGAGACTGCTGCTATGTCTTCTTCTGTTATAGATATTTGGATGCCTGCGATGACATAATGGTTCTCCTGAAGATTTCAGGCGAACTGTAGGACTTTTTGTTCATTATATCCTTGAAGTCTGCGGAAATAATTAAGCCACCCTGCCTGCTGGAAGATTTGATACGTTGTTGGATAGTGTTCGAGCAGCGCTGTGGTGGCAGGTTCATTTCGTATGACAGCTCCTCCCATGGCTACTAGCTCAGTAAGTTACAGCATCGAGATTTTGTGTATCAGCTCTGCACAGAGTGAGTTTGAGCGACGTTATGCAGGAATAGTGGTTAAATGCGGGAAAGGGTGGTGAATTAGGGATGGCGACTGTGAAATCGGGTGTAATGATGATATCGCGGATTTGATGAGTACTTCCCCTCCCGTCAAGTGCAGTTAGTCATAATTACACTTGAATGGTCATAATGGCATAGAATCTTTCTCATTAACTATAGTCTAACTGAATTGCATAAAAGTTACATACCTCGCCTTACCGTTTGATTCGTTCTGCAAACAACATATCATGCCTGTCCTTGGTAGTCCTATCGTGGCAGAGACTTTTGATCGAATAGATGAATTGTGTCGAGGGTTTGCTGTCTAGGCGGATGAACTATAATTTGAGGGCGTAAAAGCTTGCTGACAGAAAATGGTGAAAGACTGGTGTTTGAGCAATAGAGAAGAACGAAACAATTGTTGTAGATGAAGAATGTTGAGCAATGGTGTTTCAGCATCTGAAGAAAGTCAAAAGTGTTGAACAGTGGTGTTTCAGCATCGAAAGAAACAAAAAGTGATGAACAGTGGTGTTTCAGCATCGGGAAAAATAATGAAGGGTTGCTGGCAACGGTGTTTCAGCAACGAAAAAAATGAAAAGTTGTTGATCATGGTGTTTCGGCAACAGAAGGGAGAAGGCAAAACAATTGCTGGACGGAGTTGTTTCGTCGATAAAAATGATGAGGAAATGGCGGACTGGAGTGTTTTGGGAGTGGGAAGAATAAAAAGTGCTGAACAGAGGTGTTTCAGCATCGGGTAAAATAATGAAGGGTTGCTGGCAACGGTGTTTCAGCAATGGAAAAAAATGAAAAGTTGTTGATAATGGTGTTTCAGCAACAGAAGGGATAAGGAGAAACAATTGCTGGACGGAGTTGTTTCATCGATGAAAATGATGAGGAAATGGGAAAAAGTGGTAAAAAGGTTTCCAAGCCATGATGGGGGAAAAGGTGTGGATTTAGTGTTTCAGTAATGAAGGAAAGGGGGTGGATTACTGAAAGTGGTGTTTCGGCAACAGAGAAGAGTCAAAAGTGTGGAACGGTGGTGATTCAGCAGTGGAAGCAAGTCAAGAGTGTTGAACGGTGGTGATTCAACAGTGGAGGCAAGTCAAGAGTGCTGAACGGTGGTGTTTTTGCATCAGAAGAAAGTCAACAGTGCTGAACAGTGGTGTTTTAGCATCGTGAAATCTTGTCTCTTTGAAGTAGGATCATCGTCTCCTAGTGGCTGTGCTTCGATCGGGATTCTGCAAAAATCGACTGTAGCATGGTATTTCTTGATAGGGATTATTAGTAAATAAAATCTAATCTAATCTAATACTAAAGAAAATTAACTTAAAAGAATTAATTGCTATTAGGGGTAGAAACCCCCTCAACGAAAAGAAAATGGGTGTCTGCCATGCATGTGGCTTTAAAATCTTCTTTAGAAATAGGTCACTGGTACAGACGGAGTCGATGACCATTTACAAGTAACGGAGTTCTGGAGTCATCGATTGTGAGGAGCCTTACTGTTCCATTGGGGAAGACTGTGTCTATTTCGTAAGGTCCAAGCCATCTTGTACGCAGTTTCCCTTGAAATTCTTTGAACCGGGAATCATACAGTAGGGCCCAATCACCTTTTTGGAACTGCTTGTTCTTGATATTTTTGTCATGCCATTGTGATCTTTGCTGTTGAATTATGGTTGTTTGCTGAATGGCATCTAGTCTTTTCTCCTCTAGTTCATTAAG
>JASDQU010029208.1:20854-33793 GCA_032191745.1 Picea mariana | reverse complement strand
TGAACTCCAAAGTGGTCCCCTTATGGTGAAATCCCTCACAGAAGATGCTTTGCGGTTGAATTATCCTAGAAGAATGGTTAGAGAACCCAAGCTTAATTATGGAATAATGAGATGAAGATCAATGAATTTGTCAGTTAAACTATCCTATATGGATATTTCTTATCATGTCATTTCCAGTGGTATGTGGAACATCACATAAATCCTCACAGTTTGAGCGTTACGACCTTACGAAGTTGAAGGACCCTCATTGTTGGCTAGAAGCCCCCAAAAGGTCAAAGAAGTCAAAGTGCTTACAAAGAAGAAATTATTTAAATAATAAAGTGATGTGATAAAGTCAAAGAAGATTATTTAAATAATAAAGATAATGGAGAACTTTCTAATTATGGAAAGTAGTTATAAGTGGGTTAACCATAAAATAAGGAAAGTGGGTTGAATGGACAAGTGGTCATGTGAACAAAGTGGCTATGTCGACAAAGTTGGATAAAGGTAGCCATATGGAAAAATGGTTATAAGGATAAATTGGATATGTGGAAAAAGTGACCAAGTAGATGCTTCTAAGGAGGCTACTTGGAGAGTATAAATAAGAGGCAAGGGTCTCTTGTAATATCATCTCTCTTGAGCACATATTGAAGATCTATTCTGAGAGAGAGATTGACTGGAGGATCTCATGGACACATCAAAGTTTCTATAAGTCTAAGATCTTGATGGTGAAAGTTTCAGAGGTTTAGAAACCCTAGTTTCTGATGGAGTATGCGAGCAGCAGTGGGCCAGAGCGCGTACATACGCGGGCTACAGTGAGCCAAAGCACGTACACACGTGGGTTGAAGGAGATCAGAGCGCGTACAGTCGGAGGAAGTCATAGAGACTTGAGTGTGAGTTGGGGCCAGTTTCTTGAAGGTTGAGTCAAGTTCTATATCTGCATTCTATGGGATCAAATCTTCCATAGAAGTTCTCATATGGTTACATGATTGTTTTGATGTATACTCTTGCTCATGGTATGGTGAATGCTTAGGGAATTCTTGGTATGGTTGTTGTGACATGGTTTATGTTGGTTGATTGATAGAGTCAACAACACTCTTATGTTTCAATACTGATATGGTTTCCATAGTATGATGGTTTCTTATACATGCTTAAGTAGCATCCATATTGTATGGTTGAGGAGTATGAGTAAGTTGTTGGAGAGCATAGATGTGTTGTGATTGGTTATGGTACAGATTGGACAGTGAAAGGAAGAAGTGGATATGACTGAAGGCTACAGAAGATCTGAGTTTTTCAAGGAGAGAAAAACCTAGTTGTTCAGAAGCCATACACAAGCTACAATACAGATAGGCCACGTACATACGCAAGTTTTTCTACTGGTAGGGCGTGTACATATGCATGTTGCACTACTGACAGGTCACGTACTTGTTGACAGATTGGTATCTGTTGAGGATTGAATCCTCTTCTCAATTGGTGTTGAGTTGTGTAATATGAGTCTTGCATTGCAGATATGGTGCTCTTATGGAGTTGTAACTCTATTCAGTTGTTGTTGATAAACCTAATGATTGTAGTCCATAATAGAAATAAAATTGTACATACATCTTGTGTTCTTTGTGGTGATGTATTATTGATGATATATGTGGTTGTTATCTATTGTTGATATATGTTCACATACAACTGGTTATAAATGATAGTAATAAGTGATGAGTAAATGTCGTTAACTGTTGTTGATATATGTTCACCCCCCCCTCTCAGTTTGGTCAGTGTGTCCAAAAATTGGTATTAGAGCGAGCCTTTACTATAAGACTTAACAAGCTTGGAGGAGATTCATGGATACACAAATGGATGATGAAGTTCCAATCCTTGGTGAGGAAAATTATTCAACATGGAGAATAGAAATGAAAGTGCATTTGAAATAAAAAGGAGCAGGTGTTTGGAAAGAAGCTATTGGTGGATCAGTTCCTTTGAAGAACAAGTCAAAGTTTGCATCTCAAAGGGAAGAAAATAAGAATGATGCATTGGCTCTCAATACCATTCTCAATGGACTCTTTAGTTCTATCAAAGAGAGCATGGGACATTTCACTTCTACCAAGGATCTATGGCTAAATCTAGAGGAGACATACCAAAGCAAGAAGGAAGACAATAAATAAAAATCCATCAAGAAGATTGAAGGTAAAGAATATCCACAATCCTATGATTGCAATAATTCTAAATGTGATGATGTTGAATGTTTCTCTACATGTGAAGAAGAAGATATAGAAATAGTTTTTGAAGAATCAAATGATAATTATTCCATGGAAGAAGTAGATAAAGAACTTTCAAATCTTAAAAAGAAATTTGATTGGGGTCTATATGAATACAACTATGACCGTAGTTATATAGACTATATCTATCTTTCAGAGAACACTAAAAGGTTTCTTGAAAAGAATCAAAAGCATATTTTGAAACTAAAGAAAATGCTCAAGGAACAAGAAGAAAGTAAAAGGTCTCAATTAGAAGAAAAAGAAGAAGAGATCAAAAGACTAAAGAATGAAATAAAAGAAAATAAGAAGGTAGATAATGAGATTAGAAAAAATCTTGAAGTTAACATCCATCTCAAGACCCAAATTGAAGAATCCAAAAGGGTAGAGGAACTACTAAAGAATCAAGTAAATGAAAAGGAAGAGTCATGTCATAAGTTGGAAGCTGAAGTTGTTGATCTTATAAATAAAGTAGAGAATTCAAACAAATTCTTGAATAGCTCAACAATATTGAATGAAATCTTGGATAGTCAAAGATCACCAAATGATAAGTCAGGTCTTGGATACAACAAAGAAGTACACATGTTGAAGCAAGCACCTCAAAGAAGCTTGAGGTAAGTCCCTTATTCTCAAAAGATGGAAATAATGTTGCAAGTCAACCATCTACACAAGGGAATGAAAATTTCAAAATAAAAAAGCAAGGAAGACATCAAGAAGCCATCTTTACACCTCAAAGCAAATTCAAAAGAGAGACACCTTCAAGATGGACACCAAAGAAAAGGTATGAAAATGTTTTTCATGGTCATTGTTACTCATGTAATGAATATGGTCACAAAGCTTTGGAATGCAGATATTATGAAAGGAGAGATAATGAAATATTTCATAACAACCNGTTGCAAGTCAACCATCTACACAAGGGAATGAAACTTTCAAAAGAAAAAAGCAAGCAAGACATCAAGAAGCCATCTTTACACCTCAAAGCAAATTCAAAAGAGAGACACCTTCAAGATGGACACCAAAGAAAAGGTATGAAAATGTTTTTCATGGTCATTGTTACTCATGTAATGAATATGGTCACAAAGCTTTGGAATACAGATATTATGAAAGGAGAGATAATGAAATATTTCATAACACCCTAAGGTGTTGGAGATGTAATCAAGTAGAACACATTGCTGCTCATTGTCACACCATGAGATGCTACAGTTGTAGTGCATTTGGCCACAAATCCTAGGCTTGTTGGAACACAAGAAGAAAATCCATGAGGAGTGTTTCATATAGTATGGCTAGAAGAATACATGAGGCTTGAGGAGAATACAATGTTGGAGAGATTGAATCTCATAGCTCAAGTTCTGAGAAGCTGGGACACCTTTAGAAGTGGTGAAGAAGAATGAACAATCAAAACAAAATGGAAGCATGAAAGGAAGCTCAAGTTTGACATCTTCTGAAGCATACTATGGTTACACTGGTAATAGTCGCATACATACATGAGGTGACCTATAAATAGTTCACGTACATATGCGAGCTGTCTGTATAGAAGGTCATGTATCTATGGTAAAAGCTTTGGGAAAAAGGCTATGCATATGAGTTGTAGCATGGTATGATGCTATAACTCTATGTTGCAGGGTCTAACATGATTTGTTGTAGGTTTTCATGATTACAAGTTGGCATACATAATTGATGTATGTATGGTGATGACATATGGTTGAGTGTTGAAAGGATATCTTGGATGTATGGTACTAACCCTAGAGTGTGGATTAAGACAATTTTCTGTTGAGGAACAATGTTGGTAGTGATAGTGAAGTTATGGCACATTGGTTATGAGATATATCATGATGAGGCTAGCTATATATGTCATTGATCTATTGAGACACACTTCTAGTACATGCATCTTTGGATGTTTGGTATTTGTTGTAGTGAATGGAGGTTGAGACAGATCTGTTAGGTTGTATGGTTGGTACATATTTCAGTGACATTGATATATCTTATGATGTATTGTTGGAGGAATATTTGTTGGATATCTTGGTGCATGCATTTGGCATATGGTTGAGCTACATATTGGGACATATAGTTGATGAGTTGATGAGGTGGTCATKTTATACATYATTGATGATTCATAGCTTGATYTATAGTTGATGCATGATTGATACACTTTTGGTACATTGTTAGAGGCACCTGCTAGCAGTATGATTGGCACATGTTTTATGGTGGATATGGCATACATGTATGAGRACACATCTTGATTGTAGTTCATCTTGTTGTGGTATTCGTGCATGRTTGATGCACTTACTTGGTACATGTGGTGATACATGTTTAGTGCAATGTTGATGCACTCATAGCTGGTATATGTTTGTAGGTGATAGTACTTGGCTAAAGTAAACCATTGGTATTACTTGTTTAGCATATACTTTGGTACATGATGCATGGGATKATATTGTTGAGACACTTGTTATGATACTTGAGGATTGAGATATATGGTTGTGGCACTTGGTTCATGCTAGAGGCATGTCATGGGTGATATGACAYTTGTTTGAGGCACATGGTTGGCATGTTGGTAGAGGTATATGGTTGGCACACAATATGGCACATGATGAACATGGTTGATGTTTTGGTCATGATTCTCAATTCATTGTTGACATATTTTTTTCTTCATGATGTATGGTATGGCATGAGTTTTATGCATGGACAGGTCCAAGGATAGTCATAGGAAGAGAGGATCATTCTTGAAGCAATTGATCTATGTTATGGTTGAGCAGTGGTAGCATATTGTTAATATTGTTCATATTGTTCATGAGTTTTATGCATGGACAGGTCCAAGGATAGTCATAGGAAGAGAGGATCATTCTTGAAGCAATTGATCTATGTTATGGTTGAGCAGTGGTAGCATATTGTTCATATTGCAAAGAAGATAGGGGGAGACATACCCATAGGGGGATTCATTCTTCTTCCCATGATTCCAGGAGGAGAAATTTATTAGATGCAAAGATAAATACTTGGAAAAAGAGTCCTCTACTTAGAGAAATATCACAAAGGAATGGTTCCATGGGGAGCGATGGTCACAAGGGGAGCATGGGCGATATATATTCAACAATACATCATAGTGATATCCAGAGAAATATCAAAGGCATCCAGGAAGGGGGAGCAGCCCAAGGAGAGTTCAGGTAGGGGGAGTATCCCCAAGGAGACAACTACCCTTTTCCATTGATGTCAAAGGGGGAGAGATAGTCACATTGATGTGATTGAGATGACTATTGATGAAGAGTGATGCATTCTACATGTTGCCATCAATGATTGATGCTGACATCAATGTTGGTATTTCCATCAATGCCAAAGGGGGAGATTGTTGGATCATGTTGTCATTGATGTCAAATGATTGATGTCAAACGAACAATGTATTTTCATTGATGCATTATGTATTTTCATTGTTGTAAATGAATTAATGTCAAGTGAAGTCATTGATAAATTATGCATAGATGAAGATGAATCAATGTGTTGGCATTGATATATGATGCATAGATGATATCATGCATAGATGAAGATGGATCAATGTGTTTCCATTGATATATGATGCATAAATGGACTGATGCATTAATGAATTGATCTTTGGAGCATGTGTTCATGCATGGAATCAATGACAAAGGGACAATGTCATATTATGTATTGTCATGGGTTATTCCAGTTGGATTGATGTAAATATGACTCATTATTGTCTTATCATGGTTGATAGGAAGTACAAATGGATGAACTCCAAAGTGCTCCTCTTATGGTGAAATCCCTCACAGGAAGACGCTTTGCAGTTGAGTTATCCTAGAAGAATGGTTAGAGAACCCAAGATTAATTGTGGAATAATGAGATGAATATCAATGGATTTGTCAATGAAACTATCCTATATGGATAGTTCTTATCATGCCATTTCCAGTGGTATTTGGAACGTCACATAACTAATCACGGTTTTAGAGTTATGGCCTTACGAAGTTGAAGGACCCTCATTGTTGGCTAGAAACCCCCAAAAGGTCAAATAAGTCAAAGTGATTGCAAAGAAGAAATTATTTAAATAATAAAGTGATGTGATAAAGTCAAAGAAGATTATTTAAATAATAAAGGTAATGGAGAACTTTATAATTATGGAAAGTGGTTATAAGTGGGTTAACCCTAAAATAAGGAAAGTGGGTTAAATGGACAAGTGGTCATGTGAACAAAGTGGATATGTGGACAAAGTTGGATAAAGGTATCCATATGGACAAATGGTTATGGGGATAAAGTGGATATGTGGACCAAGTGTCCAAGTAGATGATTCTAAGGAGGCTACTTAGAGAGTATAAATAAGAGGCAAGGGTCTCTTGTAATATCATCTCTCTTGACCCCAGATGGTGTCACACATAGTGAAATAGTGTCACGTAGCGAGGAGCTAGGACCAGACATAAATAAGGAAGACTGACTCACAATCCTTCACCATTAAGGATGGGAGCAAGCCTTAATCACCAGCTTCATGCCATGGGACTTATCCCTCACACGAACAGTCCGACATCACAAGAAGTAAATGTTGGAGGAGTGCTAATGGAACCTATTTTTTCTCTCCTCCATGTTATCATCCAACCTCACCTTGGCTCCCTCCATTTAGATTTTGGCTTGCACCAGGCCAACAACTTCGAGCTTTGGTGTAGCCACCGGAACACCCCCTGTAACATAGCCATTCGAATGGTCATCACAATGCCAAAGGAGAGGGGAAAACCATGATGCGGCTTAGCTTGTTACACCTTTGCAGAAAGGAAAAAGAGACAACAGAAGTTGGAACGCGCATTATCCATGTCCAGGAATCAAATTACGTGTGGAGCAAGGATATCCTGGTCGCCTCCCATGGTGTTTTTGGAGGAGGTTCTCCTGGAGGAGCCTCTACAGATTCCTCCAGAGCATCTTCTTTTCACAGTGCCAAAAAACTGGTAGCCATCAAGAGGCCTCATAGGGGAAGCCACTCAACCCATCATGGTGGAGAGCCAAGGATGCAACACCATAGAGGAATTCCCCACTTTCTATATCGAGGAGGATTTTTCGGAAGAGATCCTACACATGGTCGCTCAAGATGTTGCAATCGCAACAAACCCTAATTCATCCAGAGTCATGGGAAGCGATACAGACCAGGGGAAGTAGACCAAGGAACATGGTCAAGGTGCAACAAGGGAATAATAGAGTGGGGAGGAAACAAGCGAGGCTGCGAAGATCGAAGCAAGTGGCCCGTTGAAGGATGGTGGAAAAATCATCGCGCCACCTCCCATTTCGACCATGTAGGAATAATGGTGTGTCCCACTGCCATTCTTCCACCCAAAGCATTTGGAATTGATGTTTGATTTGAGAAGCCAGATGGCATATCAAGTCCACCATGGAACCCTCATGATCCAGCGCGTAGACATGCTATATGATGCCTTTTCCAATGCACCAGCAGGACAATGATGCCCCATCTATGTGCGACTGTACGTGATACTAGCTTGGAATGGAATGCAAGATGATGATGTTGACATGGCCACCTCGGAGGCCAACGTGTAAATGCTCTTGGTTATAGTTATGGTTTTATTTATCTCAGAACTAGTTTTGTTTTCTATCTATTTGGTTAATGTACAGACTATAGGTCATCGCTTGTCCTGGTTTCCTACGGGCAAAACAGATGGAGGGCCACCTCTTTTTAACATGGACATCCAAGGCCCCCAACTGTTCTGGTTTCTGCTAATTCGGTGGAACAACTGGAGGCCTCTGGACAAATTTTTATTTTTGTCATTAATATAATAGGATCTACCTCTTTTTACTTAAAAAAAATATATCAATATCATCTCTCTTGAGCACATATTGAAGATCTATTTTGAGAGAGAGATTGACTAGAGGATCTCATGGATGCATCAGAGTTTTTGTAAGTCTAATATATTGACGGAGAAATTTTCAGAAGTTTAGAAACCCTAGTTTCTGAAGGAGTATGTGAGAAATAGTGGTCCAGAGCACGTACATATGCAGGATGCAGTGAGCCAGAGTGAAAACACACGTGGGTTGAAGGAGGTCAGAGCGCATATAGTTGGAGGAATTCATGGAGACTTGAGTGTAATCCAGGGACAAGTTCTTGAAGGCTAAAGCAAGTTTAATATCTTCATTCTATGGGCTCAGATCTTCCATAGAGTTTCTGGTATGGTTACATGATTTTTTTGATGTATACTCTTTCTCATGGTATGGTGAATGCTTAGGGAATTCTTGGTATGGCTGTTGTGACATGGTTTATGTTGGTTGATTGATAGAGTGATAATCACTCTTATGTTTCAAAACTAATATGGTTTCCATAGTATAGTGGTTTCTTATACATGATTAAGTAGAATTCATATTGTATGGTTGAGGAGTATGAGTAAGTTGTTGGAGAGAATAGATGTGTTTTGATTGGTTACGGTACAGATTGGACAGTGAAAGGTAGATGTGGATATGATTGAAGGTTGCAGAGTATCTGATTTTTTCAAGGAGAGAAAACACTAGTTGTTTAGAAGGCATACATAGACTACAGTATAGATAATTCACGTACATATGTGATTTGTACTACTGGTAGGGCACATACATATGTATGCTTCACTACTGACAGGTCGTGTACCTGTTGATAGATTGGTATCTGTTGAGGATTGAATCCTCTTCTCAGTTGGTGCTGAGTGGTGTAAGCTGAGTCTTGCATTGCAGAGTTGGTGCTCTTATGGAGTTGCAACTCTATTCATTTGTTGTTGATAAACCCAAGGATTGTACTCCATAATAAAAAGCAAATTGTACATACATCTTGTGTTCTTTGTGGTGGTGGATTGTTGATGATATATGTGGTTGTTATTTTTTGCCGATATATGTTCACATACAACTGGTTATAAATGAAAGTAATAAGTGATGAGTAAATGGTGATTAGAGTTTTTGCAAAAGGAAGTTTGAAAAAGAGACCTACATTGATTCATCCCCCCCTCTCAGTGTGGTCAGTGTGTCCAACATTCCCTACAGACAATAGTTCTCTACATGTGCACCATGGGTTAGCTTCTCATATACTTCTTTAAAATCTTTATTGATGGCATATTGTTCTACATAGCTATCATGAGATAAAGAAGTATTCTTAAAAATAATAGAAGCAACAATAGGAGGTCTAGAAAGCATATCGGCTACCTTGTTACTTGTACTCTTTTTTTACTTGATGACCAAATGAAATTGTTATAGAAAACCCATCCATCTGTAGTGTCGAGATTGTTGGAGTTTGTTCTATGTTTGAAGATACTATAAGGGTTGGTGATCTGTATGTATGATTTATTCCTTTCCTAAAAAGTAGTGCTTCCATTTCTTTACGCTTCAAACTAGTTCATACAACTCTTTATCATATGTATGATAGTTAGAAACAACTTGGTTAAAACTTTCAGAGTGGTAATGGATAGGCTTATGATATTGCATCAATACTACACCCATGGTGTATTCGCTGGAATCTGTCTCAATCTCAAAAGGATGTTGAAGATTCGACAGTGATAATACTGGTGTGGTACTGATCTTCTCCTTCAAAGTGTCAAAAGCTTTTTGTTTCTTTCCTTCCCACTGAAAAGTGTTCTTCACATTGGTTAAGGCATGCAAAGGAGCTGCTATAAAGGAGAAGTTTGAAATGAACCTCCTCCAATACTGTACTGCACCTAAGAAGCTTTGGACCTTGATTACACTCTTTGGCTCAGGAAAATTTACAATTACATCAATTTTGGAAGGATCAATTTTTAATTGTCCTCCTCCTACAATATGACCTAAGTACACAAGTGCACACTAGCAAATTTGGGTCATTTTGCGACAGCTATTTCGATGCTGTTGCGATGCTATGTAATGGATATTGCGACGAATCTTGAGTCTCTCAAACATCATTTCATGTGACATGGAAATTTTGATGAACTTGAATTAACTTCGCAAGAGCGACGACCATAGGGAACTTCTCACAATTGCAACAAAAAAAGAAATACCGTCGCCAATACGACTAAGTGATGAAATCGTTGAAAGAGCGTCATAGTAGGGAAATCGTCACACACTCGACAACATAGGAAAAGTAAGTGAAACCAAATGTTCATCGTGATTGCGATGACAACATGGTATATAGAGACGATTTTGTTATACAAATTTTATGGTTTATATAGCAAATTCATTGTAGGATTTCTATTGTGCGTCACAATTATGACGACAACTTTTGTGGTTTATATAGCAAATTTGTCGCATGATTTTTATTTTCATTGAAATTGAGACGACAAATTTTATTGGTTTATATAGAAAACTTGTCACAGGATATTTATTGTGAGTCAAAATTGTGACGACAACTTTTCTTGGTTTATATAGCAAATTTGTCGCCGGATTTCTGTTGTGTGTCGAAATTGCGATGGCAACTTTTCTTGGTTTATATAGAAAATTTGTTGCAGGATTTTTGTTGTGCGTCGAAATTGCGACGACAAATTTTATTGGTTTATATAGCAAATTCGTCGCAGGATTTCTATTGTGCGTCGAAATTGCGACAAAACTTTTTTCTTTAAAAAAATATATATATATATTATTTTCGGGAAAAATAAATAAAATTTTATTTTTGAGCAATCTTGTGGGAATCTTTAAAATTAAGGGCCATTCCATTTATTGTGAATATTTAGAAATATCATTCTAAGTACAAATCTTGTGGGAATCTAGTTAGGCAAGGTCATTGTCTTCTTATTTGTTTAATGATTTATACACAAGGCTAATTTCTTTGCAAACTTACCTTTCTAACATTATTTTTTATGACTACATGAGAAATAGTTCACATTTGGGAAAAAAATCAATGTAATAGAACGTTTATCCGTCTTATTTTTTAAACTACATGTTGGAGGGTGAATTATTCATGAAAAACAAACATGTTTTTAAATGGCATGTTGCAGGGGGGATCACAACATCCCCTCTTTACCTACCAACCAAACAAATCTTGAATCTTTGTTGAGAATCACAACACCCTTTCTTTACCCATCAACTAACCAAACCTAGTTAACATGGGATATTATTTAATTATATATTATGTATATAAACACCATTTTTTTCTAGCAAGAGAATTAAATTTGGATACTACAATGAGTTTGAGACTAGAATTGGAAAGTGAGGAGTTTTACCTTTGGTCAATGTTCGTATCTCATGGACTTCACCTAATACTTTGATCAAGTTCCAATTCCATTTCCATTGGTTGACCTCTATTAAAAGACCAAAAGGAGCTTTCTATTTATATTAGCTCTAGTCATTGAAAGCGTACAAGTTTATATTTGAAAGAGAACTAAAAAACACAAGGATATATGACAGGGTATAATCTATATGTCTAATGAGGTCACCCTTTTTCAACTATTGAAAATAATGGGAGGAGAAATTGAAACTTTTGGCTTCAAATATGGAAGGAATCATTTTGGATTGATGAAATCGTAGATATCAAATGCTAACATTACATAATCCAAGTGCAGTAGGGGTATTCGAGGGTGTTGAATCCATTTTTCTAGTAAAAACAACAAATTCATCAATCAAAAATTGGAATTTCAACAAAGATTTCCTAGATAGAATCTAGTGAGGGAAAATCACAGAAGGTCAAAAACATTTAACATTTATCCTTCTTCTATAATTTTGTAGCCTCTAATTTACCACATGTTGAACTTGAAATATCCTTTGTTATTGGAAGGGAATACTTCTCTATAACTAATTTAGTAAAACATTGACCTAACAACTTAATCAAGAGAAAAAAAATCTCAATGAAATAGAAGGATATATCCATCATACTTTTGTGTGATACCTCATCTAATAAAATAATTAAATGAGCCAAAATAATGTTGGATAGAAAAAGAGATATATGTGTTAAGAGGGAGGATTACTTGTAAGGATTAATTCATGTTCTTTTTAAGGTTGTTTAGTTGAATAAATTAAATTGTGATTTAGCAATGAATGAGTCAAAACCTACCATAAATAACACAAGTGGAGCCCTTAATTCATTGTGGTATAAATTTTCCTTGTAAGTCCTTGAAGAAATACATCCTAGTATTTTGATCCCCCTCACCAAATATGGTTATTATAAATGAAAATGAAAATTGAAATTGTCTAAGGTACCATAACCACCTAAGAGTTCCAAACATTCAAAATATTGTATTTAATTTAAGAGGGCCATTGCCATCATGATCATCTTAAATATCATCCTCATTATATGACTATAACCTAGTTCATGTATAAATGAAGTCATTTAAAATTAGTAACCCCACCCTAAAATGTTTCTAATGACAATGATAAAAGCACCACTAAGACATCATCAATATACTATCAAACCCCAAAACCTACTTGGCATAACCTACATTTTGATGGTGCTTCATAAGGATTGATAATAAATGATGGTGTCATTAAAGAAAACCAAAGGGTGCACTTGGCATTGACATACTTTGGTTACATGTGCAATAAAAAGTAACAATGAGGCTAAGTTCAAAACCTATTGCGGGATTTCAACTTAGCAAGGGATCATCTACAAATACAATATGTTATAAAAGAACATTCAATAGGTGTGTATTAGGACGACAACAAGCACATTTTCAATTTCAGCTATATTTGATTGAAATGAGTTACTTTCATTATACATATTATTGGATTTGAGAAAAGGAGGCAAAGTTAGAGGATACTCCAAATATTTCTCAAGGATTTGTACTTCTTCACAATCTAAGTATTCCCT
>JASDQU010029206.1:0-29036 GCA_032191745.1 Picea mariana | reverse complement strand
CGGGGGGCTAAGGGGGAAGAAGATTACCCCTAGCATTGGCTAGGAGGTACCGGTGAAGTCTCAACGGTCGGCGAGCGGGAGTTGCATGGAGCGTGCAGGAATTCACTCAGAGCGGGCGATCAAGCAATGGTACGCTTTCTTCGTTTGTATGGTATATTGTTGTAGGATTTATGATTTGGATCTGCATGTTTATTTTGGGTAGGTAAACTGGTTGTCCAGATTCATGACTAAAATCTTTATGGCCTAGCTGGTTGATTGATTGGTTTCCCATGACCTTTGTTTCCCCACATGTCATGACCGCCCTGTGGTGTTGATTGTGACCATTTTGGTTGTTTGTCTTTTGTCCCTAGTTCCTCAGTCCTGGCCTGAGCAGTCGGCCAGAAGCCTGATCTATGGTCATTGCCTTAGCATTAGAAGACCTATGGATCTCAATGCCCCACTTTTCTGTGTGAGGATGATGAGTGAAGGACGATCACATCATCTATATACCTCTGTTTTTGTCCTTGGAAAATTGTTTGTCTTTCGTCCTGATGCGTTTATCTAACCCCGCAAAGTTTGATTGATGACGAAGTCTTCTTTCAGCTCGTCATTTTTATATCTTGTTGTTGCTTGGTGATTTCCCCTCCTTCGGTTGCACTTCATTGACTTGGGGGTGAATATGTACAGCCAACCCTTTGTATTTAATTTTTGGTCAGTTGTTTTGATTTCCCGGTGCTTGACAAAGCTACATGCCTTTTGTTCTAGATTGCCAGGGTGTATTGGTTTATAAAAAATTTACTTCTGGGCATTTAATGAATGGTTAATCTCAGCGCATTAAATTGTTTAGATGTGTTAACCTCAGTAAATTTGATTGTTTAAACTTAGCGATTTTATTTTCGAATGTTAATCTCTTTATGAATATGACTAGCAGACCAACATTTCTAATCCCGGAGTTACAGTGTTTTAATTTACATCCTGCCACATTTTTACACTTGAAAGACAGTAAATGTTTACCCTAAATGCATGAGATTTACTCTTGAACCACCAATGAATTATCCTTGAATGCTTGTGTAGTTACTGAGTATTGGGTAGCCTTTTTATTATGCCGACGGAGGTGGTTATACTGTGTAAATGGGGGTGTAATATGTGTTAATGGATGGCCTATTGTTGTTGACAACGAGCTTATTAGACAACAAATAGATGCATTGAACTGAAAACTATATCATTCTTTTTACAACGATTTCATTATATAAATTATATTAGATAACAAATTTTTATGCGTTTAATAGATAGCCTGTTAATATTGATAACATAAGGTTGAATGGTGATTTCATTAATGGAAGATTGATAGCATGTTGACCAGCAATCATATTAATAGGTCAACTGATAGCATATCGACAACAATTGATAGCCTATTGATGGCCAACGATTACACCATGATTTTTCCTGTATAACGTGACTATTTTTGTTGTATATATGACCATGATTTTGCCTGTATAACGCGTCTAATTTTTTTGTATTTATGACCATGATTTTCCTGTAAAACGTGATTATTTTTGTTGTTAATATGACTAGAACTTTTCCTTTAAAACATGACAGAGTTCGTTGTTGATATTACCACCATTGTGCCTTTAAGATTGACTGAGTTGTTTAAATGACCCCCCCTTTGCTATATCCATGATGTTTTTAGCAGCTTACAATTGTTGAGGGAATTTGCCTTGAAGACTGCGATTTTACCTTTGTTGAACACTCTTGTTTGCCTTGAAAACGACCACCTGTTACCTCTACTGTATGGCAAATTTCCCCTTTTGAAGACTTGATTTTTTTCCTTTAAAAATCGTTGTCTATTACCCATGCGTTTTTCTTTTGACCTGACGGTGATTTTAATTGGCTTTTATGTTCTGGGCAGCTCTGTTATTCTTCATCCATCCAATTAGTTCCAAGATGTTAGCCTCTTAACATTCAACCTTATACCCACCCCTATAAAGAAAAGAATGAGATTGAACAAATGAAACAAGAGATGTTAGATATAGGAATCATTCGACTTAGTACAAGTCTGCCTTTTCAAAGAGAAAGCTAAGAGAATTAGTTAGTATCCCTTTCCTACCTTTACCTCCTAAGATCTTTACATCCTAATACCTAAAGAATAGAACCTATATCATTTCTTTCTACTTGTCTAATAAGAAGACATACGTACAGGGTTGAATCTCTAGCAGCTAGTGGGAACAAATATTTTTTTGGTTAGCATTAATAATGGCATCAAATGCATTGATTGGCTTTGAATGGAATTTAATCTTAAACCGTAGGATGGTAGTAAACTTGCATTGAATAGAGTAGAAATGGGTTTTTGTTAACGATAGAACAACATTACATTTTGCATGGAATGGCACTCATTTATGGACAATAGCCCCTTGTATAATTTAGACAACAATTGCAATTAATCGCCAGTAGATTTTTATATGTGATGGAATTGTATGATGTAAGTAATACTACAGAAGGGTGGTACATTAATAATGACATACATATCAATCTAGTTAATATCGTTATGTACTTTTATGTTGTTAAATTCGGATGTAATCCTTAGTAATATAGACTTGTGTTCAGTGAGTATTTCAGACTTGTATTTAACTTACACCTTGCCCTTGTGTTTTCCTTGTGTCCAACTTTGACTAGAAACTAAATTATAAGTTAAACTTGTATTAAACCGTAGTTTAGTCTTATAATTATTGATATGTGTATCGAAGTTGTATTCTAGACTTGTTTTAAAATTTAATGCGAATTGTAATCATGGAATTAAGTGACGAGATAAATTGATTCGCACTTAAGGTTAAAATGTTATGGTACATGGATGACCATATGGTAATATAGACCCGCTCAATTTAAGTTGCATTTAATGATTGTACAATTATTGACTAGTTGTGATTTAGACTGGTTAGTTGATCTGTTATTAACGCCCTTTTTTTTGTAATCATTGATATTGACCTTTCATCCTTGATTAATGGTTGGTTGTTGATGAATTCGTTAGCTTGCACTTCCCATTGAGGGTGTGGTTGTTCATTATAATTAATGTTTATACTTAGTTTGTAAACATTTAATGTTCTTGGTCTACTTGTGTCGGGGGGAATGTAGACACCTCCTTGTTCCTCAGAACAGTCGCTAGCGTTGAGACCTTAAATGGTCAAAATCGATGGGAACCTGGGCTTGAGCATTTCTTATGTGTCCTGGAGGTCCTAACCATTGTAGGGTAGGACGGGTGGGTAGTCATTCTTATTCTTATCGGTTGAATGTCATACATTGCTTCCAGGTGATTGATGTGCTTCTATGTTAGGTTATCATGTTGTTTTTGTGTGAATTTCTTGTGTCATGTTCGTCATCGTGTTGCATTGTTGAGTATAATGTCATCATTACCTTCCTACACACACACAAAAAAAATTAATGATTCTTTTACCGGCTATACATCGTAGGAGTCATTCCAATAGATGGGGTTGTTACACCCAAAAAGGACGAATGGATCTTGATTTATGAGCTCTAGAAGATCGCTTCTCAATAGTCATCCATCTAATTCATGGATCAATATTATCCCTTGATTAAAATATGCCCTATTTTAGTTCCACATGCATTGTGGTGGTGGATAATTTATTGTTTATAATATAAATACTTTCCATATCATTCATGTGAATTAAAGGATCTTATGGAGGTCTTAGTGTAGCCCTCCGTGCCTCAAAAAAATTCATATCTCGATAATATTTTGGTCATCCAATAACTACCCAATCAACACCCTGTCAACCTGTGAATGTTTGACACATCACATCCAATCACAAAATAGTCACCTTACCATCTGTCACTTGAATATGTGCCCAAAAATAATTTAGGATAAGAGAAATAATATCAAAATAAATGAAAATTTTGCGGGGTTACGTGAAATCAGAGGAGAGTCATGAAAATGTATAAATGTTAAGACTATAGTATAGAGAGTAAGGAAGTAATACATTATAAAAAGAGGAGAGGGGTATAGTATATTGGAGAGTCATACAAATACCTGACCCACAAAGTTGTGGAGGTAAGACTTAGTAAAATGAGATATAAAAATTTCTAAATATGGGTGCATAATGAGGTTTGTGGAAATCAAGTGAACATTGTGAGGGTTGTTGAAATTAGCTATGCTAATAAAAATCATTGTGTGCCCATGGGATCGCGGTAAGTCATATGAAATATGACTAAGTGTTGGGGAAATATATAATGGAATAATGTGAAATATATAAATAATGTGAATATGGAAAAGAAAAAGGAAATAAGAAAGGAAAAAGGAAAATACGAAAGGAACCTAGAAAAAGAAAATCGAAAATAAAAAATAAAATGGGAAAGGGAAAAAGAAAAAGAAAACGGAAAATGAAATAATGGTAGTAAAAATAGAAAATAAAAGAAAAATAAAATGGGAATATGAATGTAAAAATATTTAAGGAAAGGCTATTAAGGAATGAAAAGAGAGAAAAATGGCTAAGTGTGGAGTAATAAAGAGAGAAGAGAAAAATCGTTAATTGTGAGAAGATAAGTGAAAGGAATATGAAACTAAGTATGAGAGAAATGGCGAAGGGAATATGAGAGTAATGTGAAAAATAACTAAGTATGGGATGACAGTATGGGATGAGAGTATGAAGAGAGGTGAAAGGATAAGAGTGGAAAAATGGTTAAGTGTGAAGATGGATGGAGAATAACCAGACAATGTGTTATGTGAGGAATGGGAAAATGAAGTAGTAAAATGAATAAGTATGGAGATGGAGAGGAAATGGAAGGTGAGAGAAATGACTAAGCAAGGATATTACTTAGTCAAGAATTTGAAAACAGAGAGGAAAAAGGGGTGAAACAATAAGAAAAAATATTCTTGCAATTCTTCAAATTTTTTCTTGCATGAGTATCTTTGGTATACAAACTCATAGTTTTATTCCATAAAATGCATGATGAATTTGACATTGAGGGATACACCATGAGATGATGATGGCTCAAAATTTCCTTCTTCTGATAACAATTTTTTTATTATTCAAAATAACATAAAATCGAGGTGACCAAATTTCCAATCAACAACTAGCTCCAACTATGGGACAACGGACCCCTATGAGTTTTTGAGAACATGAGAATATGACCAATTGTCTTTTCCATTGGGTTATGGAATCATCTTAAAATTAAATTCTTGTAATTTCTCTTTCATTGGGCGATGGAGTCATCTTCAAACATTATATCCATATAGAAACTGTTTTATTATGCAAAACTTGGACTGAAGAAAAAAACCATGTAGAAATAAGATCTACCTACCCTATCCTACTTGGAGGAAAGGGACATTCTTCCAGTGTAGTTAGATTTCCAATGGAGCCATTCAAGCATACATCTGATCTATGGAATGAACTCCAGAATTGGGGAACATATCAGGGTTTCTATCAAGAATTCAAGAGCATTCCCAAAGAATATTCAAGTAAAACTGACCCTGATTCCCTCAAAATATGATTTCATTGCTTCGCCAACAATGCTTTGTAACCATGATTCAATAAAATAAACTCTCTGATTCTTCATGATTGTTGCTATCTTTTGTTAGATGAGAAGTTTCCCATTGGAATGTTTTTTCATCTTTCTCCTTATCCATAACCACATTCAAGATTCTTGATTCATTGAAAATGTATTGAAAACATTCTTCCTTCATGCAATGGAAATCATTCCCATCATTGTTCTCAATATTAATTTCTTCCACCAATTCTTCTCGTTGCCAATATTCTAGTGACTTTTCAACATCGAGATATGGCCATTGCAATCATGTTGCAACATTTTCCTCATGAACATGTTGACTCAAATATTGTTTCACATTTGGTGGACACTCTTCAATTTAACTTTCAAACTCACTTCTTGAAATATATTCATATGGAGTATATGAGGAGCTGAAATCTTGCACTTGACAATTGGAATTCTCATTTTCATTTTCAATAGTATGAATTGAAATTATTTTTTCCATTCTTTGATTTGATTTTTTTTCCAAATCGCTCACTTCATTGTTTTGTGTCCATATGGAAGAGGGTGGTAAATAAACAACATTGAATTCTCTACAAGGGACATATGGGTGCATTATTGAGATGAACTTTCGAGCAAAATGAATTTTGCAAAAGATCCCAACTAGTAATGGTCCCAGGAAGCAATGAAAAGAACCATTCACAAACATTCTCATGCAAATTTTGTGCAAATAATCAACATGTAACATTATCTTCAGTGAAATTGAAAACATCACATGTGCTCTTGAGTTTACAAAAATGTTTTGTTACATCCTCCGAAGTGTTCTGAACGATTGTGGGAATTTTTTCAATAGAAATGTTTGGCATTTGAAAATCTACTTCTACAATATTTAAATGGATTCTATGTAGTCGTCTCCTTCTTTGGGTACCTCTCTTTGATACATATTGTAAAACCATTGATGGTCTTGGTGGATAAAGAAAATGAGAATCACAACATGAAACAAAGTCTTTGGTGGAGTCACCATGAATATTTTATTGATATTATTGGATCTTTCCAATTGAGTTTCCATGGACTTTAAGAGTTCTTTCAATTGAATCACTAGGGAGTTCATCCTCATGAATATTTTATGATTCTTGGTTTTTAAAATATTCCAATATCTGACTTGTTCCCAAATACCCAAGAACACTGTTTTTGAGGTCATTCAAATATCTATCAGTAAGGCTTTGATCAACCCCATGCATCTTGAATCTTATTTTTGAAATAGTAATCTTATTGAATCTTATTTTTGAAACTTCGAACCATGGAGACTTTGGTTCCTCAATCATATCTGAAATAAATCCTCATATATCTTGAAAATAAATCCTTCCCCAATATTTGCGCCAAAAATGTTGATGTTCAGATTGGTCACAATCGCAACAAAAACCTCACGAGGATAAAATCCCCTTGTGTTTTTATACAGGTGGTACTCCTCTATTATAATCTGAAATATTTAGCTTGATGTTCTTGGATTCATAGGTCAAATGGGAGAATGTTAAATAGCAAATCCCAAATCTGTATTGCTTTAGTTTATATGTAAATTTTTCTTGATAACCATATTTCTTTTTAAGTATAACATTTGGTTGGAAATGGACAAATCAACTCTTGAAAAATGAAAAAGATGAGGAAAGGATTCAATATCAAAATAAATATATGCTCACATTCATTATTACAAACCTCTAAAATACATGCAGGTAGAATATACATCCATATTTTCTCACAAGAAAAAGAGTGAAATGATGTTGGTAGCTTCAAAGAAATTTAAATGAGAATTCCATTGAAAACTAAAAAATAATTTGATGGACATACTCCAAAAATATCATTCTTAGAAATCCAAAAGTATTATAATTCATTAAAGTTATACCTAGAAGTGGTTCTCTCTGAGGTTTAATACATAAATATATTACACAACATTTTAGTAAATCAATTGACTAATATTCATAAATAAAGATTTACAAATGCAATGACTAAACCTGCATGAATCATTTAAAAAACATTGGATTATATTTATCAGTCACATATATGGCTTTAAAATACCACTATTGATATTTTTAGGAAGAAACTTGAAAGAATAGAAGAAAATAACACTAAAATTTTTCCTTATGCTTGATCTCTAATATACAAACATAAAGCTTTGAGAGAAATTATGTAGAAGAAGACGAAGCAATAAAATTGAGATATGTATTTGAAAATGAATATTTGTAATTGTATTTAAGGTTGAACAAGTCTATGATGATTTGAACCTTCTTAATCATCTGAACTTCTAACCCTTCTTTAATGAGGCTCCCCTCTTTTAAAACTACTCCCAATGTTTCTTTTAAGTAGTTAGGGTTTTTGTTCTTCTAGAAGTTACCACATGTTTCTTATTTAGGTCATTAAAATTATCATTAATGAATTTAGGTCATTAAATTCCTTCCTCAAAGTGGGACCCACTTAATCCTTTAATAAAAGTTATTTAATAAACATTTATTTCCAAATATTGAAGTTGACTAGGGGAAAAAAATGGACTGTCTTTTAATTTTTTGAACATGATAAATGACTTATGAACCATGTAAACCATTCTAAAAGTGATATTCATCACCCCATATTTCCAACAAGTCCTCTTGAGAGAAATTTGGAGTTCTGGATCTCAACTTATAGCCTTGGGAAGTCGAGGTTCCAATCATATTTCTCAGGAAGTCGCGAAAAGTGAGATGAATGATATTTTAATTTTTGGAAGAATTATGGCCAAGTCCAATCCTTGAAACCTACCTCATTTTCTTTCTCATAGAATTACCTTTCCATCTAGGTATGGTTTTCTGTAAATGGACATCTAGATCTTGAGTTATAAGCTTCGGAAGATCACTACTTAGCATTCATCCTTCTAATTCGAGGATCGGTCTTATCCCTTGATTAAAATTCACCGTCTTTTAGAACCACATTTATTATGATGGTGGATAATTTAGTGTTTATAATGTAAATCCTTTCCATATCATTCATGTGAATTAAAGTATCTTATGGATGTCTTAGTGTCGCTCTTGGCACCTTAGAACAATTCATATCTTGATAATATTTTGGTCAGCCAGTGACTTCCCAGTCAACCTATGAATGTATGGCACTTCACGTCCAATCACCACCTAGTCACCTGCCATGTGTCATTTAGATGTGTTCCTAGAAACAACTTAGGATAAGAGAAATAATATTAAAATAAATGAGGAGTTTTTGGGATTAAGTGAAATCAAAGGTAGGTAAGAAGGTAATATATGGTAAAAAGAGTTGTGAAAATGTCTAAGTGTTAAGACTATAGTATAGAGAGGCTGCATAGTTGGAGAGTGTGGTGGGTCGATGGGTATGGTGGGCTTGTTGTAAGAGTATTATAAATCATCACAGACATGCGGTAAGACTTAGTAAAGAATGAGTTGTAAAACTTCTAAGCCTTAAGAAGTGGATCACGATCATGAGGAGAAGGGTATAGTATATGGGAGAGTCATACAAATCAATGACTCATGGAGTTATGGAGGTAAAAATTAGTTAAAAGAGTTGTAATAAATTCTAAGTGTGGGTGCATAATTAGTGTCGCAGAAATCAATTGAGCATTGTGAGGGTCACATATATTAGGTATGGTAATAAAAAACACCGCGGGCCCATAGACCGACGGTAATTCATAATAAATACAAATAATTTTTGGGGAAGTATATAATGGAATTGCATGAAATGTAAAAATAATGTGAATATGGAAAATAAAAAGGAAATAAGGAAAAAGGAAAATAAGAAAGGGAACTAGAAAAATAAAATGGAAATAAGAAGAAAACGAAAAAGGGAAAAATAAAAAGAAAATGGAAAATGAAATAATAGTAGTGAAAATGGAAAAGAAAATGGAAATAAAAGAAAATGAGAATATGAACGTTGAAATGGTTAAGTAAATAAAGGAGAGTAAGGAATGAAAAGAGAGAAAAATGACTAAGTGTGGAATATGGAGTATAGAGAGTAGAGTGGAAGAGAGAAAAATGGTTAAGTATGGAGAGGAGAGTAATGAAGAGAGAAGAAAGAAAAATGGTTAAGTATGAGAAGAGAATTGAAAGGAATATGAGACTAAGTATCAGAGAAATGACTAAGGAAATATGATATTGAATAACAATATTGAATGAGAGTATGAAGAGAGGTGAACGGATAAGAGAGGAAAAATGGATAAGTTTCGATATGGATGGAGAATAATGAGATAACGAGCTATGTGAGGAATAGGAAAATGAAGTAGAAAAATGACTAAGTATGAATAAGGAGAGGATATGGAAGGTGAGAGAAATGACTAAGTGAGAAGATTACTAAGTCAAAAATTTGAAATTGAAGAGGAAAAAGGTGCACAACACTTAAAAAAATTCTTCCTGCAATTCTTCAAAGCTCTTCTTGCATGAGTATCTCAGGTATAGATAATAATATTTTTATTTTTTAAAATGTGTAATGAATCTGAGACTAAGGGCTACACCATGAGATGATGATCATTCAAATTTTCCTTCTTCTACTATCAATTTTTATTATTATTTCAAAGAGCGAAAAATCGAGGTGACAAAATTTTCGATCAACAACACCCAAATTGACTAGTGAGAGATTGGAACAAAGACTACATTAGTATTAATTCCTTCATGCAACAAACAAACTCCTCAATCAACTTTCCAAGATAAATTCACCTCATAATATATCTTAGATTGATCCCTAATAGTTATGTAAATCGATTAGCATGAAATTTAGATCACTAATGTTTGAGATGCAATATATATGGTGTATTTAATTTACCAATATTATAAACACCTTCTCCTAGAAACTATTACCACAATGAAAACAACTATAGCATGTGATAGATTCCCCTCTTCCTCATGTGGGTGTCCTAATAATGACCCTTATCGTACAGGTGAATTTTATTTTCTTGATGGATTTTGACCATATTGTTTCCTTTCCTATAAATGGCTCTTGCATGACAACATGCCTCATTTAGAACAAGTTATTAACTATGGACCCGTTAACAAAATGGCATCTCTTATATCAAATTGTTATGACCCATGGAGGACATATGTGGGGTCAAATATAGATGATGTGATCCCAAAAAGGGAAATAAATGGGGCTAAATGTATATGTAATGTGTAAATTTATATGTTATAAGGTCGGTTTAATAGTAAAGGGGCCTCATGTGTAGTGTGTGAATATGTATATATAGAGATCATGTATTTGTTATTGAGACATGTGAATTGTGAGGTATGAAAGTAATTAGGTATTTGGAGGAGGTTATCCTATTATTTAAGGAGTTATTGTATAATGTATCTCTGTTGGAGTTGTTCTCCATGCTCACATTCTATACAAGGTGTGTAATTCTATTATTTTATAATATTTAAACACTTGGAACATTACATTAGGTATCAGAGCATTGCTCCTAGGGTTTTTTCCTCTCCGAGAAGGTCATGTTAGAATTTTCACTATAACATTTTTTATTGAATGATTTAAATATAGAAACTTGGATGTTATTTGGAATACATAAAAGGGTACCTATGGTATAAATTTTAGCTTCTAGGTTGTCACACGTTTCGAGATATACCCTCTGGAAGATAGGTTTTTCAACTAGTCCTATAACTAGTCTCAAACAAGTGTTCCAGGTAAAACAATCATATATTCTTCAAAGAGGATCCAAATTAAGTGATAGTAGTTGCATTTGAAAGAAAACGATCCATAGTACTTATTTTACAATGTTGAAAATCATATCATAAAAATTGTAGGTGGGGTATTCTATACAATTTGTCTCTTCGGAAAAGGACAAAAATAAACAAGGTTTGGGAAAGTTACCATAGCTTTCAAATGGAACATCAAATAATGGCCAGACCCATGTAATTGTAAGGACGACATATCATATAACTAAAATCTAAAATTTTATACTTGGGTGGGCTAAAATTTCATAATTACATCAGAAGGAAGGTCAGATAGAAGGACATACTCCAAATCAAGGTTTCCAAAGGTATG
The DNA here is from genome assembly GCA_032191745.1 of Picea mariana. Taxonomy (NCBI): domain Eukaryota; kingdom Viridiplantae; phylum Streptophyta; class Pinopsida; order Pinales; family Pinaceae; genus Picea; species Picea mariana. The sequence goes on along the minus strand of JASDQU010029206.1, from coordinate 17,546 downwards.
TTAACTTAAAACTTTCATAACTTTTGATTGGGATGTACGATTGAGGTGATTCAAAATCGTTTGGAAATATAAAACAGACAATAATATATTGAAAAAGTTATTATAACTATTTGATATCATTGTCCTTAATATACATAGGTTGTAAGTGCTGGAAATACTTCACACACAACTAAGATTTCTTTTTCCTAAGGTTTCCCCTATGTTTATTAGTCATTTTTCAGTATCCTATAGTTGAGGGAGAATATTCTCTTCAACTCACACTTCAGTTTGATCAGTTGAGTGGAGTCTATATGCTACATTGGGATCATCACTATGCATCACTGATATCATCACCAACTAATGCGCATTTTCCTTTGGATTATAACCAGACTAGTGAATTACTCATGATTCCCTGATCTCCTCCTCACTTCACTATGTTTCAGTTAGTTAACTGAAGACTGAGAGACTAGTTAACTCACACTAGGTGGAGGTTCACTCCCATAACTTCCTAAGAGACTAGACTAGGTGGAATTTTACTCCCATAACTATTGGTGTGTGTCCAGATCACTCTAGAGCACCACTATGGTGCATTGGCTTCTCCTTCAATGTGCATTAGTTGATTTATATAGAGTATATCATATGTAAATTATTATTCATTCATTTGGTTAATGATAATTCTTCCATTCTTTCTCTCTTGTTTCTATTTTCTCACATTTTCTCTACAAAATGTGTATGTCATTTTATAGCTAGATCTATTACGTCTAGGTTCAATACATTTACATGGTATCATATCCAATGGACTGCTAGGGAAAAAACACACCGTATTATTTTTGCAGGTACCTAGGATTGAAGACAATGGAAAAATGTAATTTCCAAAAGAATTCATTGTTACACTGTACAAATTCTTTTCATGGAAGGAGAAGATGATAATGAATATTCAAGGAAAAGGATTATACAGGTTAACCATGAACACAGAAACTGAGCCAACATCAGCCATAGAAAAATCCAAGTATCTAAATCGAATGGATGAAGCATTTGGAACTATTTGCAGTCTCATTTCTCTTGAACTCCTCTTTCACATATCCTCTTATAAAAACCTTAATGAATATCATACCACCATGGAAGGGAGTTTTGGAAAATAGGAAGAGATGAGGGGACACATGATCGAGGTGGAATTTCTCACTTTGGCTCCTAAAACCTTCGACAATCTCCAAGATTTACTTAACAAATATAAGGATTTGTTGTCGCAACTCAAGGCTTCCACGGTTGATAAATCTAATGAGGAGAAATAAATGGTTCTTGCCATTCTCTCCAAACATGTTTTGGAAAACTCAGTGTTTGTATCTACATTTCATTCCATTAGGTTTGCCTCTAGAGCCACATGGACAATGCCCACTCTTTAGGCCTTTATCAAGCCTTTGACACAAGATAAGAACAAGCTCATCAATATGGGAAAAATCAAAGGCGCAAAGGCACATGCATTTGCTGTGTAAGATGGTAATGATCATCAATAACAGAAATCTAAGGACAAATACAAAAGGAAATAAAATGAAAACCGAAAGAAGGAAGGGTACTCAAAACCCTTCAACGATGCCCCCAGAAACAAAGGTGGAAAGGGAAGAAAATGGGCAAAATGCACTTACTTCCATAAAGGATTCCATCCATAATTCACATGTATGTAGAAACAGATAGATCAAATTTCCCAAATACTTCATCAAAATATCCTTGGAGATTGCATCCCCAAGGGTGCCAAGAAGAAGAAGAAGCCAAAAGATCAGAATCCCAAGAAAGGAAATTCTAGCCATGCTTTGATTGCCATCAAATCCTCTTATGATGCTTGGATCGTAGCTTCAGGTGCCTCACACAACATGGAAGCCACAAAATAAGTATATTCTTCATTGGATGCATTGAAATGTACTCCTACTCTGATTAGGGACAACTCTCTAGTCGAGGTCACTGACAAAGGAAGAATTGAACTCACAAATAGAAGCTCCGAGAATGTGCTACACATTCCCAAATTCTCCGTCAATATTCTCTCCATGTATTAGATGAAAAAACCCTTCACTAGAAAGAGATTCATATTTACACCTGATGCAGTGGATATCTATGACATGCAAACCAATTCTAGGGTTTCTACTGGTGAGGTAAATCATCAATCTAGACTCTACACATTTTATGAATTTATTGAACCAGATTTTGCATTATTGCTTACCCATGTTGATGAGAGAAGTAGGATATGGCATGAAAGCTTCAGGAATTTAAATTTAAAATATATGCAACATCTTAGCAAGCAGGGAATGGTTGATGGTCTACCTGACATGCAGTTCTCCAATGTAATTTGTGAGGGATGTGTTCCTGGAAAACACCCTCAAGAGAAATTCGACAAAGGAAAGACTCATAAGGCTTCCTTTCCTTTAGATATGATCCATAGTGACCTCGTGGGAATTTTTTTTCATCCATCAATCAGTAAAGCAAGGTACATGTTGATTTTTTTTTATGATTTCTCATGCTTCACATGGATTTTATTTCTCCAGAAAAAATCATAGGTATTTCAACACCTCAAAGATTTCAAAGCCCTTGTTGAGACATAGTCAAGAAAGAAAATCAAATTCCTCTGAACAGATAAAGGGGGAGAGTATGTCAACCATGAGATAAAAATCTTTTCATGAGGCTCAGATTCAATTGCAGCACATGGTTCACTATATTCCATGGCAAAACAAAGTTGTTGAGCAGAAAAATGGATCTCTAAAAGAGATGGAATCTTGCATGTTGCATGCAAAGTCACTTACACATAGATTATGGGCTGAAGCACTTAATTGTGAAACCTACATCCAAAATAGATCTCCCCATAGATATGTAAAGGGTAAAACCCCCTATGAGGCTTACAACGGCCTCAAACCAGAAGTGACCCACTTCTGTATTTTCGGTTCACATGCATGGGCTAGGATTCCCTCTGAGAAGAGGACAACATTTGATCCATAAAGAACATAGTGTATCTTTTTTGGATACCCTGATGGTGTGAAGGGATACAGACTCATTGATCTCTCCTTGGACCAACTCATCACTGAGCGAAGTGTCTAATTTGAGGAAAGTGTCTCGCATGTACCTCAACAACCACATGCAGACACTTTTTTTATTCCACCTGTCAGAGATTCTAAGCATGCACATGCCGACTCTTATTCATATGAGAGTACTAATTCAAAGGATTTAGATGATCCATATATAGAGTCAGTACAGTCAAATGCAGATTTAATGCATGCAGATGCAGATGCAGAGCCAAAGCAGAGGCCCAAGTGGGCCAAGACTACTATTCATGATTCAAGAGATCTTGTTGAGTATCCAGCTGGTACTAGGAGGAATCAATCTGATTTTGAGGATACTCCTCTTTCACCCACTTCCAATGAACCAATGCCACCCAGGAATCTTTTATTGGTTGAATCTTTAGATCCATATTCCTATGGAAAGGTTGTTGGAAATCTCTTTTGGGAATCCACAATGCAGGAGGAATATAATTCCCTCTTCTAGAACCAGGCTTGGGATCTAGTTCCCCTTCCTACAGGAAGGAAAATTTTCAAGTGCAAAGGTTCTACATGACCAAGAGCATAGTGGATGGACAGGTTAGCAAATACAAAGCTAGGCTAGTTTCCAAAGGCTTTCAACTAATGCATGGTATTGACTATGGTGATACCTTCGATCTAGTAGTGAAGACTGATTACATACATTTATCACTTTCCATTACGGTAGCCAAAGGATGGGAATTCCATTAGATGGACATGAAGAATTATTTTCTTCACAGAGATCTCTCTGAGCAGATCTATATAGACAAAACCCATGGATTTATGTAAGACTCATATTTGTTCTATGGATTGAAGAAGTCTCTTTATGGCCTCAAATAGGCCCTGAGGGCATGGTATGCCAATATAAACTCCTACCTACTATCACATAACTTTTTATGTTGTAAGTTAGACTTGAATGTTTACATGCTCAGGATGGATGATTCACTTCTAATCCTAGTTCTGTGTGTTGATTATTTGTTGATCACCAGTTGCTCGACTTTAATGATTGTTGAAGTCAAGAGGATTCTTCATGACAGGTTATTGATGATGGAAATGGGTCCGATACATTTATTCCTTGGACTTGAGATCAGTTAGGATGCATCAGGAATCAAACTATCTTAGGCCAAGTATGCATGATATCTCCTTGAGAGATTTCACATGACAGACTGCAAGTCTTCCCCAACTCGTTTCCTATTAGGATTTAGACTTGAGGATGGTGAGGACTCTCCACTAGTTGACAACACACCGTATACACAACTAGTCAGGAGCTTGTTATATATCACACACTCCAGAGTAGACCTCTTATATGCAATTGGAGCAGTCTCCAGGTTCATGCAAAAGCTGCATGAGCTATATTGGAAGGCTGCAAAGAATATCCTTCGATATGTACAGTGCACCATCACCTTTGGGATTCACTATGCAATGGACTCTACATTGTACCTCATCGGGTTTACTAATTCTGACTGATTTGGTGATAAAATTGATTGTAATTCCATATCTCATTACTCACTCAGTCTTGGTTTCGAGCCTATCTCTTGGTCGAGAAAGAAGCAGGATTCTATTTCTCTATCTTCAACTGAGGTAGAGTACAAAGGGGTAGTTAAAATAACCATTCATGCTATGTGGCTACAACATTTTCTCATTGAATTGGGCATTCAGTTTCATAAGTTGATTGTCATCTGGTGTGACAACTAGAGCACTATGAAGTTCTGGAGAGATCCATTTCATAGGTAGCAGATGAAGCACATCAAGATCCACATGCACTACATCCAGTACTTAGTAAATTAGGGGATCATAGACCTACATTTATGTCCTTCAGTAGATCAGAATCCAAACATCTTCACCAAGACCTTCACTAAGAAGAAGTTTCATTCTCTACGCAGTCGTCTTTGAGTGAAGGACAATTTTTCCTAGCAATTGTTCATTCTTTTGTTTTTACATACATTCTACTTTGAGTGGGGGTTTTTCCCATAAGGTTTTCCTTCTTTCCTCTTTTATTTTAGTGTATATTTTGTATTTGGGTACCTAACATGGCCTCGTTGTCAGGACCCATTCTTTATTTTCACCTAGGGGGGTGTTTTTGGTACTTCACACACACCTAGGATTTCTTTTTCTTAATGTTTCCCCATGTTTATTAGTCATTATTCAGTCTCCTATAATTTATGGATAATATTCTTGTAGGAGAATATTCTCTTCAGTTCACACTTCAGTTTGATCAGTTGAGTGGAGTTTAGATGCTACATTGGGATGATCACCATGTAGCATTGGGATCATCACCAACTAATGTGCATTGTCCTTGGGATTATCACTAGACTAGCGCATTACTCATGATTCCATGATCTCCTCCTAAATTCACTCTATTTTAGTTGGTTAATTGAAGACTAAGAGACTAGTTAACTCAAACTAGGTGGAAGTTCACTCCTGTAACTTCCTGAGAGACTAGACCAGGTGGCAGTGTACTCCTCTAACTATTGTTGCATGTCCAGATCACTCTATACCACCACTATGGAACATTGAATTCTCCTCTAGTGCATATTAGTTGAGTTATATAGAGTATATCATGTGTAAATTATCATTCATTCATTTGGTTAATGATAATTCTTCCATTCTCTCTCTCATGTTTCACTTTTCTCATATTTTCTCTACAAATTGTGTATGTCATTTGCTAGCTAGATATATTCTGTGAAGGTTCAACACATTTACATTAAGTTGAAGGTTGGGGTTATACCTTACTTAAGAATGAATGGAAATACCTAAATTTATAAGAGATGAATATAAATATGATATCAATCCTATGGAATGGTTGAGGATGGTAAAGCAATATGGTATGGATACTTCAGAGGTGGGAGGATATTTTTTTGGTGAAGCTTGGAAGTGGTGGATGAGTATTGATAAATATACAAGATTAAACAACATGTAATATACCATATATAAAATGTATGAAGAACAGAAATAAAATGCTAGTAATGGCAGAATAACAGTAATATAACCAGAACGTTCACGACAATAACACTGAAATGATATGAGTATAATAACATAAATAACACTTTGAATCTGAAAGCAATGTTCACGTGCCTCTTTGAGGGGGAAACCTCCATTTGAGAAGATATCTATTACAATAATATCCAAGTTAGGGTTCTCATACCCTCGACTCCTATTTATAGTAAAAAGAATCATCTAGAGGAAGATCCTACTAGAAGCGGAAGATTCTATTAGGTCTTCTTACATCCACCTTATTCTATTTTATTGAAAGGCCTTATTAATATTGACCTTTATTACATCCGACTATACTGTTCTACCTATGTGTGGGTTAGGACCCTAACATGTCTGCCCCCTTAAAAATAACCTTCTCCTCAAGTCTTGAGAAGAGGAAATTGTTGTAGAATGGTAGCTAGTTCCCAAGTGGCGTCTACTGGAGTTGTATCTTTGCATTGGACTAGCACTTCCTTGATGGTTCTTTGACATAGGCAATGCTCATGCTGGTCCAAAAATGCTTTTGGATATAGCCAAATGGATCCTTCTTCAGCTAACTCTGGAAGGTTGGTTTGAATTTGGCACTTAGCTCCAATCACCTTCTTTAAGCATGAAACATGAAAAACAATATGTAGCTTCAAATGGCTGGGCAAAGCTAACTGATAGGCTACTTGTCCCACATTCTTGAGAATGGTATAAGGACCATAAAATTTGGGTACTAGCTTCTGACAATGCTCGGCCTTGAGGGAAGTTTGCTTGTAAGGTTGCAGTCCAAGAAACACCTAATCTCCTTCTGCAAATTGACGTTCTGAGTGACCTTGATCTGCTTGTTGCTTCATGCGATTTTGTGCCATGACCAAATTCTCTTTGAGGGTACAAAGAATAACCTCTCAAGCTGTAAGTGTGAGGTCAACCACTTGGACCTTCGAGGCACCCGTAAGTATGAGAGAACCGAAGGTGGCTTCTATCCATATACTGCTTCAAAAGGAGTCATGCGTGTAGTTGTATGGTATGAAGTGTTGTACCACCATTCATCTAGGGGTAACCATTGAGCCCACAAATTTTTCTTTTCCAAGGAAAAACAACTCAAATATGTTTCCAAACACTTGTTCACAACTTCTCTTTGGCCATCAGTCTGGGGATGATATGTTGTGCTAAGATGAAACTCGGTGCCTTGTATCTTGAACAGTTCTTACCAAAAATTGCTTGTGAAAGTTGGGTCGTGATCAGAAACAATAGAGTGCGGCATGCCATGAAGCTTGAAGACCTGATCCATGAAAATTTGAGCCACTGTGGATTTTGTAAACGGGTGTTGAAGGGCATGTTGACGGGTGAAATTGACCGCTCATCAACTGGAAAAGTGAATCCGGTCTAGGGTTGTCTAATTAACCTAATCCATTTGGATTGACTCACTCTGACGGGTTTAATGGCTCAGTTAGCCAATCTATAGTCCTAAAGGAAACAAAAAAATAAATAAAAGAAATGAAATAACTCACTAATTATTAATTACTAAAATATATATGTACATCTAAATATATACATACAGTTTATATATATTATATTTATATGATAGTTCTATTTATCTAATTCATATATACAATATGTACAAGTAATGAGTTTTAATCTGAACTCATAAAAATCAAATGTTTAATGGTTCTTTTAATGACAGTAATAAAGAAAGCAAAAGTACTACTTGTTTTCTTATTTTTTCTTTAATCTATATGCATTCGTAAGATCAAATATTAAACTACTATTTAAACGGAAAAATATAGACAGTGGAAATTATATTATATATAAGACCTTATATAATAAGCAAGCAAATGAAATAAAACATAGTAACCTATTAATCACTTGAAGAGTATGCATCCGAATATTTGTGTAAATTGTACATCAGTCCATCCATGAGATAAATATGTTGTGCATATTCACACAGTTTGGTACAACCGCTAAACTGTGCATTGATTTGTGTATTTAATTGATAAAACAATAGGACGCAAATAATTACAGTGATATAATAGAATACAAGTGATAACACATCAGATAAATCCTACAGTTATAGCTTGCATTTAATCAATCAACATATTTAAGGTAAACCTCATAATATGAATTGAAAGATCATTCAATTGTTTTGATAAAATTGAAGCATAAAATTGTGAACTATGAATGAAAAACTATCTTGATAACAAAATAATCTGCGGAGACTAAAGCTATCAGCAGTCATTCAATTACCAAGATAAACAAATTATAGATCACAACAACATTCACAGATGACTAAAGCATAAAGTAAATACTTGTTATGTCTAAATTTGAGTATAAATTGTTCACAATAAGCCCCAGGCTAAGATGTCTCTGATTACAAAATGATGGGTTTATAAAGGCCTTATAAAAGATAATTGTTTCCCTTTCTGAGATCAAATATTTAATACAAAAGTAAAAGGGGGATGCAACCACCCAGATTCTACTAAATCCTCCAAAACGAACAACAATTCATTTCTGTTCATACAAAATGCATCAAAGATATGATTGGAAGATCTTAAGGATGCCTTAGATCAAATTTGTAATCATGGATTCCTGAATATTCTGAAAGAAAAAGGAAAATAGAAAGATTTAGATGCATTTCTAATCATTTATTCACACAATTCGAATTAACATAACTGGCTACAGAATCTCGCGATTCTGTAGCTAGTTATTAGTAAATGAAATCCAATTAATTAAAAGAACAAAGCAATCTAATTTGAACAAATAGTCCTATGTTAAGATAAAGAATCATACCTCCAACTATGAGATCAAATCGTATCAGATAACCTTCGAATTCACAATGGTGGTTGCAGTCTCAACATTTTTAAATATTACATTGCCTATTGTCTTTATACGTTTTTATTTCCCTTGAATAACAGACACGAGCCTATGGTTTTTGCTTGTTAAGACATCGATCTGATCCGTTAAAGCCTTAACCCGTGACTGTAAGATAGGGATATCAGTATAATATCTATCAATCCATGATAGACAGACTTCACACTTTGACCGTGCAACGCTTGCATGGGAACAAACATGGTTGAGAACCGAAGCACCTTCCATACTGACAATGGATTCATTAACCAATTTAACCCCAGGAAACTTCGGATTGTTTTTCAAACAGGGAGGTAAATTGTCAACAAAGTTATAGGGTTGGTCAAGGTTTGGCTCGGCCAACTGAAAGTCTTATACAGTGAGGAACCTATCGATTTTAGAGTCCGAACTTTCATGGAATTCAATCATACTGATTGAACTTGAATGAGAGTTCAACTTGTTATGAAGTCTCCTTGAAATTACCCTCTCGTCTCTCTTGTTATTAAAAATTATATCAATATTTCTCTTAGATGTCTTCCCTGTAGGTTTCTTTAAATTATTAACACGGTCATTAGGATGTATAATCTGCTAATAGGTCTGTTCAAACTACTGGGAGAAGCAGTTATCTCCGCAATACGAACTAGTTCAGGTTAGAGAATTCTAAAAAAAAAAAAACTTCAAATCGAAGAACAACTGCAAGGTTATTTGAACATCTTTAAAAAGAACAAGACACAGCCCAGTTTCAGATATCTTTCATTTAAAATAATGAAATGTGGTGACAAACTTAACAAAAGAAAGCCACGATGTTTAAGTTAAAATCTCCAATACTGTTGATAGGGACATTGCTACCAGCAGGCGTCCATAGCCTCGACAGGGATGTCAATTAACCCACTCTAACGTCTGTATCATGCCCAAGAAACTTCAAATCAGAATGAAGGATGCTTATGGCCAAAACAAGGTTTATACCTGGGAATTTTCTTTTACCTGACATCGCTTCACTGCTAGAAGGCCTGTTCAGTACCCCGATGAAGTTATCTTGGCGTCATGCATGCATTTACCCACTGTCAACAGACCTATTCAGTGTCCCGGTGGGTTTACAAACACTTCCCACAGCTCTGTGAGAGTTTATTCACATTATGATATAGTTTTAAAGATATTCAACAGAGTGGGGTGACGCTGAAAATTCCATTTTCTTAATACAAATTAATATTTTCACAGGCCTTTGAATTTTTCTAGCAAACCTTCATCAAGATCTGAAAAAAAGTTTATTAATAGAACTAATTTTCAAGGATAGGGAGACATCATTGAGTTTCTTTCTTAAAGAGCAGGGACAACGTGAAGAGACTTTTTTAAAGATATTCGTGAATACTTTCAAGTACAGATTGAAACTGAGGAATTGACTTTCAGACAAAATGAAACCTTTCACCATCCTACAATTTCAAAGAAGTGCAGCAATAGATGTTCTTACAGCCTTTGACAGTTGTTTCGAGATGAAGCATTATGTTTCTCTTTGTCTAAGCTAGACTGTAATATAGGCATGTATGACTCAAAAGGACCGATGGAAAAAATGAAAACAAAAACAAACCAGCAAAAAAAAATTTGAAAGCAAAGAAATTCAACAAGAAAAATATGTACAGAAGGTGTATCAGAGAGTCGTCGGGTAAAATACCTTTTGAGATCTTAGCCATTCACTGGAAAGGTGTCTGGATGTCCCTCTAAATTCTAGAGACGGAAAGAACTGGGACCTAATTTTTCAGCAACTAAAAATGGTCCCAACCATAGGTTTTAAAATTTAGTATGTTTTCCTTTCCCCTCATGAAGTTTTTCCCATTTAAGGACAAGATCACCTACCTCAAAATTTTTGTCTCAAGCAGAATTGGAATCAAACTAGTTTTTGACAATGAGTTGATGTTGATCGAATTTTCGTTTTGCTTGAGCCCTTACTTCCTCTAACTTCAGCAAAGCGTTAATCCAACTTCCCAAAGGAGAACAGTCTTCCTCTTGCACCTTCTTTGATAACTGCAGAGATGAAAGAAGGACATGTGGTGGAAGAATCACTTCCCTGCCGTAAACGAGAAAGAAGGGGGAGTTACCAACAACAGTTTTAGGAGTTACCCTATCAGCCAAGATTGCATTAAATAGTGTGTTATGCCAATTTTTGTGGTTTTTGGAGACCGTTCTCTTAATGATCTTGATTAGGTTTTTATTAGTTGATTCAGCCAAACCATTGCCTTGGGGGTAATAGTTGGTAGAGTACTTTAATTTTATTCCTTTTTCTAAAGCAAAATCACTCATTTCGAGAGACGAAAAATAGGAAGCATTCAGGAATACCGAAACAAGTGATAATATTTAAATTCAGGAAGGATATTACCTGGCTGGTGTTTACAACTTTTAATGGTGTAGCCTCAGACCATTTGGTGAAATAATCTATAGTTGTTATGATGTATTTATGCTACTCCGAGGAGGTAGGGTTGATTGGGCCTATAATATCGAGGCCCCATTGCTGAAAAGGGGAGTCTACCGAAACAGGTTGCAGCAGCAATGCTGACTTCTATACTCGTCCAGATGCCTTTTGACAGATTACACACTTGCGGCATAAGGCATGGGCGTCTTTAAAAAGAGTAGGCTAGTAATACCCTGCTCTTAATTCTTTGTGGGTAGTGGTGTCTCCACTGAAATGTCCACCAACTTCCCCTGCATGTAATTCCAATAAGACTTTATCTGCTTCATCTTTTTCTAGAAAAAACATAAGTATTCCATCGAAATTTTGGCGAAACAAAATACCATTTACCAGCTGAAAAGAAGAAGATTTTAATCTCAGTGCTCTCCTCTTTTTTGGATCAAGGTGACAGGGAGCTGATCCGTGTATTAGATAAAACTTGATGTCATCATACCAAGAACTAGTAAGATTTTGTGCACAATAGATTTGATTTCGATTGTGCTGATCTTGAATTAACATATTAGTTTAATTTTGTTGTCCTATAGCTGAATCAACAACCAATTTACATAAACCTTGGCCTCTAACAATTTGTGCTGGGGTAATTTCTATGTCATATTCTTGTAACAATGTGACCCAGTTTGCCCTTTTTTCACCCAGTTCTTTTTGTACTAACAAATTTCTGATAGCAGAGTAAGGGACAATGATTTTCATCCTAGATTTCGGTAGATAAGATCGCAAGTGTTTTATTTCTTTAAAAACATCATAATACTATTGATATACTTCTGGATAATTAAGTTCTGCTCCCTCAAAGGTTGAGCTCATAAAGGCAATTGGGACTTCGTTGTTTTTAGCATTCTTTTGAGTTAGGACAACAACATAAGACCGATCAGAGGCAAACGTGTAAAGAGTGAAATCTCGTGAAAAATCAAGGCTCATTAGGGAAGAAGCATCTACTATAGAATCTTTTATTGAGCCAAAAGATTGACTTTCTAAAGGTCGCCAATAGTACTTTACATCCTTTTTTATTAAATTTTGTAATGGTCTTACCATTTCCGAAAAGCTAGGGACGAACCTTCTAACAAAGTTTATTTGACCTAAGAAAGATTGCATGGAATTTTAGGAAGAGGGAGGGGGCAGTTTTGAAATGACTTGGGTCCTTTCAGGGTCAATAATCATCCCTTCATTGGATACAATGAAACCGAGGAGCTTACCTTGTTCTACTGCAAAGACAAATTTTTTAGGATTTAAAGAAATATCGTACTTACAACATCACTGTAGAACAGATCTTAGATGAGCTAGATGATCTCCTTTATTCTTTGATAAGACCATGACATCTTCTAGATAAACTACTACAGATTGATTGATTAAGCTGCGGAAAGAAATATCCATCGCTCTATGAAAGATGGCACCGACATTTATGAGCCCAAATGGCATATTCTTATAAGCATAGGTACCCCATGGAGTACGGAAAGTGGTTTTGAGCTGGTCTGGGGGAGACATAAGGACTTGGTTATACCCTAAAAAACCATCCAGCAGCGATAATCTTTTAGAACTAGATACTTGTTGGAGGATCTGTTCCATGGGAGGAACATGATAGTTGTCTTTATTAGACGCTTGGTTTATATTTCGGAAATCGACACATAGTCGGATTTCACCACTCTTCTCCCTTGTAGGGACAAGATTAGAGACCCACTATGTATGTCTTACCGGGAAGATTATTTTAGCATTCAAGAGTTTGTTTAGTTGTTTCTTAACTATCGGTTCAAATTTTGGGTGCATTTTTCTTAACTTCTGTTGAAAAGGTTGGGTCTGGGGTTTCATGGGAATAATGTGTTGTATGATGTTAGGATTAAAGGTCTTTAGATCATCGTATGTCCAAGAAAAGACATCTTTATATTCCTTAAACAAATTAATAAATGTTGTCTTTTCTTGCTCAGAACATCCCAACCCCAAATTGATGCACTGTGGGTTATCTTTAGTTCCTAAATTTACTTTTTCATGCATCAAGGAAGAACTATTCATTTTACAATTCACTGATTTTCTGAACCTGAAGATCATAAAATATTTCTAATCTAACCACAGATTTTGGGATAGATTTTACCATATCTGATGTGGACTCCGGGGATTTTGGATCTGGTATTATCGTAAAATCGTGAAGGTTTCCGTCGTGGGTACCTTCATCGATCATTGCTCCTTGGAAAGTCTCTTCCATGTGTAGAAAACTGATGATCTATTGATCGTCATCAAAGACTCTCCAATTTGTGATGTTATCTAGGATGGATGGTATGAACAACAACTCGACAGAAAATTCATTCGGAGAAAGGGCTTCTGCAGGAAAAAAATTTGAGGCAACATTAGCTAACAAATCATCCTCATAATTATTCAATCTGGGAATAGAATTAATGTTAAACACAGAAAATTTGTTCATTAAATTCCATACCTCAGTCTGATATCTTTTTCAGGTGTGGAGATAAACAATGAATAGAATTTTTTACCTATCTAACCACAATTTCTGAATCACCAAAGATTGTCAAATTTTGAATCCTCAAATCTAGTGCTTTTCTGAGAACTTGCAGGAGTGCCTTGTATTCGGCCATATTGTTTGTGCATTCAAACTCTAACCAGGAAGCGATAAAAGTTTTGTGACCTGCTGGATCAATGAGCACACGCCCTGCACCAGCTCCTTCCTTAGATTTAGATCCATCGAAGTAAAGAGACCATATTTGATTTTTGTCAGGTGCATGTGACCACTGAGAGAGCGTTGTTGATTGTGTGCATGTAATAATTTCAGACTATTGTTCCGGGTCAGTAATGGTAGAAGTTTTAGCCATGAAATTGCTGTAAAAATTTCCCATCCCCTGTATTTCAGGTGAATTTGCGGAAGCAGTGAATGGTTCATTAGGATCATTTAAATCGGTTATCGTGAACTTAAGATAACGCTCATGATTGACCTTGATTGTTTTAGGCTTTCCATTCTCGGGAAGCCACAAGTGAGACCAATCTCTCGCAAAATAACCATGTAGTTGTTCGGACCAATCTCTACTTAAAAATAAGCCATATACTTTGGGAATATTAACAACAATAATATCAATAAATTGATGGACTTTAGGATTGGATGATAATCTAATAATCACATTTTTCAATTCACCTATTACTGTAACACTAGTTCGATCAAGATGAATAATTTTCAGGCTGGAAGGGTGAACTTCGGATTTAAATTTTTTGAAGACAAACCAAGGCATTACATTTGATGATGCACCTGAATCTACCATACAGTTATGCACATTCCTATTGAAAATTTCAAAAATCAACAAAAAGGGTGGGACATTTCTGCGAGTATTAATAGCAGAAGTTTGTTGTTTTTTAGTTGCAACCCCTGAAACTAGTTTATCTACATTTGTTACACTTTTTACAGCAAGGTCTCCTTTATCATAAGACTCTAGCGTCATTTTAACAGAGACCTTTTGAGGCGTTTTGGGGTTGTTTTCTGCAAATTTGTTGTTGTTCGGATTACTGTTTTTGCTATTTTTTGTAATATTCTACATCATATTTTGTAGAAGAAAGGGAAATTTCAATAATTCGTAAACATAAATATTAGCTCTAAGTTTTTTGAGATCCTCAATCAAATCATACTCTAAACTTGGAGTTGTTGAATTCTGTTTAGTTTCAATTGGTTTAGACTGTTTTTGAAGTGCATTAGTTCTGATTTCAGAAGAAGATTTATTTGTTGTCTTACTCCTGGTATTGTAAGGATGCACTATTTCAAAATTAGCTTGAAAAATGCTATCCGAGAAATACCTGAAAAGGTTGGGAGAGGATTCGTCCTCTTCCACTATCTCCTGTTTAGCCACGTCTTCAGGAATCTCGGGAGGAATCAAGTTATCATGTGCCTCTAGAATCATCTGAATAACAAAATGTAGACTTTCTAGATTCAGGCCTTCAGAATTTGAGTTAGGCCAGTTCATGGGAAAAGGATTTCTAAAAGGGGGTTTGTAAGTCCCCTTTATTGAAGAAGCTTATTCAGTTGATCTTCTCAAATCTATAACCTGATTAGACAACTTCTGAACGACCTTCTGTAAACTTTCTATATTTGAACCATCTAATTGAGTTTTGTTTTGGGGAGGTCTAGAAAGAATTTCAATTTTCTTCTTGGAGGACAAAGTAGTCTCTACCTCATTACAGATATTGTCTTTTAGGCTGAGAATATCTTTCTTAATTTGACTCGCCTCTTCGAAGGCTTCTAATAGTGTGGCTTTCTTAGACTTTTTTACTCAAAATGCTATGTTTTGGTGTAGGGATTTTGTGTAGTATGCAATGATAAGATTTTAAGTAGGCATTGAGTCCGTGGGGATTCGATTTTTTAATGTTAGAAAACTTTGATTAAATTCTTTTATCTTTTCTTTGGGGTTCATATTTAAACTAGAGAGTTCCATGACTAGAACTTAAGGATATTTTTCGTCTCCGAATTTCTCAAGGAAACAGGATTCGAATCTATCCCAGGACACAAGGGTGTGAGGTTGTTGGGCAAAGTACCAGGTAGAGACATTGCCTTCAAGGGTGTATGGGAAAATTCTACATACTACATCTTCGTGTTCAACACTACAGAGCCTAATGGCTAGCATGAATTTTTTAATATGATCCTCAACAATCTGCTTGGAATCTGGGTCGAATTTAGGGAGCCATTTCTCCAGATGTTTAGGCAAAGGATGTTGGGGCCCAGGTATGGCCACTGCATCTTGATCGAGCCAAGGCCTAGTGGGATTGTTCGGATTGGCCATAGGTGTGGGTGGTGTTGAAGGCTAAGATGAAGAACCGTCTTCATATGATGATTCTTCTCCAGAAGAAGAAGGAGATGAAGGGGGTGGTGATGGTGGAATACTAGATCCTCCTACTACAAGAGTGAATTTGTGATCTGGATACGTAGGGTTTAGGGTAAGATCAATACCTTCAAGTTTCTCCCTCATATCAGAGAAGTCTAATGGTTGATTCAAAGGATGACCTGGTTGTCTAATATGGGCCAAATCACTGTGCATCTTTAGGAGGGATTGACGAACAATTTCTTGTACGTCGGTCCCTGGGGGGTTTGGAGTTACTAGTTCAACAATAATCCATGGATTGTCGTTTGATGTGGTTGTTGTTTGAGGGGAAATGTTGTCTTCAGAGCGACTTCTTGTTACTATAGGTGATCAGGTAGGTGGGGGAGGAGTCTTGCGACCTCCACGTGCAATCAATAGTATTTAGGCCCTCCCTCTAGCACCATTTATTGATGGACGGAATTGACTGCTCGTCAACTAGAAGAGTGAATCTGGTCCAAGGTTGTCTAATTAAACCAAGCCATTTGGATTAACTCACTCTGATGGGTTTAATGGCTCCGTTAGCCAATCTACAGTCCTAAAGGAAATGAAAAAAAAAATAAAAGAAACGAAATAACTCACTAATTATTAATTACTAAAATATATATGTACATCTAAATATATACATACAGTTTATATATATTATATTTATATGATAGTTCTATTTATCTAATTCATATATACAATATGTACAAGTAATGAGTTTTAATCTGAACTCATAAAAATCAAATGTTTAATGGTTCTTTTAATGACAATAATAAAGAAAGAAAAAGTACTACTTGTTTTTTGATTTGTTTTTTAATCTATATGCATTCGTAAGATCAAATATTAAACTACTATTTAAATGGAAAAATATAGATAGTGGAAATTATATTATATATAAGAGCTTCTATAATAAGCAAGAAAATTAAATAAAAGAACAAACTAACCTATTAAACACTTGAAGAGTATGCATCCGACTGTTTGCGTAAATCATACATCAGTCCATCCACGAGATAAATATGTTGTGCATCTTCACACTATTTGGTATAAACGCTAAATTGTGCATTGATTGGTGTATTTAATAGATAAAACAACAAGATGCAAAATAATTACAGTGATATAATAGACTACAAGTGATAACACATGAGATAAATCCTACAGTTATAGCTTGCATTTAATCAATCAACATATTTAAGGTAAACCTCATAATATGAATTGAAAGATCATTCAATTGTTTTGATAAAACTGAAGCATAAAATCGTGAACTATGAAAGAAAAAATATCTTCACAACAAACTAATCTGTGAAGACTTGTAACATCCCGCTCTGGCGCACTGAGACCACTTATTATTTGAGGACACTTTCTCGCAAGTGATCTGGACTCTTTTGACATTAAGACCTATTATATTTGATTATGATGTGATTTGACATATGA
>JASDQU010029205.1:8389-26103 GCA_032191745.1 Picea mariana | reverse complement strand
CACCACTTAGTTTAGGCAATAAGCCTTAAAAGAGGCCGAATTTCAGACCTCACACTTGTGTGTGTGAAAGATGATGAAAAAATACAAGAGATTTATCTCTTATTTATACAATACAAATGACCTTTAATTACATTTTAGGTCAAAAAAGGCCGACATGGCCAGTTTCCATTAAAAATCCAGTTTTACATAATATTGACAATAAAAACCCTAATTTCATATTTTGAGGGTGACGTCATGCCCCTCCTAGGGTGACGTTGGCTCCCTTCTTGGAATGCTAGGCTTCCAAAGCGAAACGATGGGGCTCAAAACCCCTCAGGAACTGCCACACATGCCAACAAAAGCCGTCCTCATGCCGAAAACCCCAACTGGATGACGTCAAGTCTCTAAATGATGATGTCAGGGGACCCTTCAAGGGCCAACGTCATGGTGTGAGGGAAAGACCCCCCTGGGTACAGGCCTGCTAAAGTGCCTTTGGTGGAACGCCCTTCCTTTTCTTTGGTGCAAGCCTTCGGTATCCCTCTGCCCCTGGCTGGGGCCTCAACATCCATCTGGTGGGATTTTAGCCCTATGGAGGTCCGAGCTAATCATCTCCCCATATGTCCCTATCCGTCGGGCATGCAGCAACAAGAAGTACGCCCTCCATGGGCTCATAAGTCACAGGGATCATAACATTGTCAATCACATCTAATAATCAAGTTACCCAAACATGTGCATAAAACCCCCCTTTTCCTAGACAAGTGCTCAAAGACATTATTCTATTTAACAAGCCAGGTTTGGAGAGGGTTTTAGATGTCCTATTGGGCAAATTCTCCTTAGGTGTGGGGTGTTTCTAGGTGAATAACAATCTAGGTCATGTAAATGCATGAGATGGTGTAGGGGATGTTTGGGCAAGGGGTGCAGTGCTAATAGGGAAATGTAGCTCTTACCTGTGGGTGCCTCTGTAGAAGGTGAGCTGCACCTTGCCATGGATGCAATTGTTTCCTAGCCCATTTAATGCCTTTTTACTCTTTGTCTTATTGCTTTTTCTTTCAATAGAATAGCTGGAGGACACTGCCTTGACGTGGTGACCAATGGTGACAGCGTTACCCACAAGCATTTCACAGAGATGAGAAGGTTGGCTCATGATGAGAGCCCCTTTCTCTTGGCTATGCTACCAAGAGCCACTACCCTGGCGTGGTGACCAGATGAATAGTAGTGTCATACTGCTACATGCCCATCGACCTCATAGGCTGGCTCATGATGAGACCCCCTATCCACCAACTAGGTCTTAAGTTTTATTTCATTTCATGGGTCCCCCCATTTTTCTTGTGGAGAAGCCTTTCATTGCTTTCTCGAGGATCCCTACGCGAAGCATCTCAAGGTTTGATCTTGGCTTTTAACTTTTGCCAGCGACTTTTACCCTCTGGGCCTTTAGACCCTTCTTCCCAGAAGGCAAGGTACAACCCTTACTAGCTTGGCAAACCCAATGCCCACACCATTGTAGGGGATAAATGAGAGGGAGAATGATGAAAAGTGATAAGTATGGAAGGAATGGACGATGACCTTTCATAGACCCACCCAGTGCCAACTCATCCCAGGGAACCAACTTGCTAGGGCACTCTGTCACCCCCCCTAGGTATGGACAAGTTTAAAGGCATAAAGTCCAAGCAAACATCATGAAACAAAAGATAATTAAATGCACATATTCAAATGCTTTGAGAATCAGAGTGACACATACCATGATACCCAGACTCATTACCTCATGGAGCAAGACCCACTGCTACTTCAAAACCAGGCCGATGGGATGGATGCTGCTGTTGCTGACAGAATGGAGGCGCTGAAGAAAAAGGATGCGCCTTCTAGGGCCAAGCTCAAGTCAATATGGCTCTCGGTACTCCATGTCTAGGACCTGTGGGCCTTAAGACATAATCTCCTTAGTTATCCCTAGGATATGTGATAACATCTGTCTCCAACTTGGGGACGTGTGCTCATCGTAGAGCACATGAGAACCTCAACATCTCTGGTATGACTTGTGACCTGCTGGATCTTAACAGAAACGATGAGTAATCATTTGGGGTGGTGATATCACCCCTGGCTCATATATGATAAAATGAAATACAAGTAAGCAATCATATATACAAATGGAAATACAACTACTGTAGCATGAAATGCATATGGTATATACATTGAATGAAAAATGCTTACCTACTTACCTGTACTTACCTGTGAAGTCAAGTCTTTTCCCCTTGATGGGGTTTGTGGAGGTGTCCACTAACCGGCAATGGACGTCTTCTTCCTTCCAACGTGGATAGATAGTAGGCATCATTGACCGACTTCATTCCGACTCTAAAAGTTCCAAGCCAAAACTTTGTGCATCCCTAAATATTGTTAGACTCCCCCATCTTTGTATCCCACTCTAAAACCAAATCTCCTTGCTTGTAGTACCCTCCTTCAGAATCAACTGCTTCGTGTACTTCGGTGTATTGTGTCGAGGGAGGGGGGTGGGGTTGTGTGAATAGTTCATCTTCTTGGTTTGGCTCAGTCAACGAATGTTCATCATCCCCTTTCCGTTTGACGAAGCCAACTCCTTTCCTTCTTAACCTTATCAAATAGTCATCTTCTTGTGTAGAAAAATAGTCATCCGAGTCTTCAGAGAGGTCAGAGGCATCATTAGGATAATCACCCCAATTTCTATCTCTTTCTTGCTCCAGAACGATGGGGTGGGGTCCTACCAAAGCATTATCCCTTATGTATGTTTCGTGAAAATGTAACGTCTCGTTATTACCTAGTGCAATGTTGTCCTTGTGATTGCTAGGAATATTCTGGTCACCCTTTCCCTTGGTCCATGTTATCTCATTAATATTGTCTTCTTTTATCAAAGGAAGAATGGGCCAACCTTGAAATAAGGATGGATCTACGGAGTTGTAGTCACTATGTTCATGATTACACCTTTCAATGTGTTCTATTCTCTTTGGCTTGTTATGCAAGGTGATGCAATCTTGGTCCCTGACGGGAATAATTGCATAGGACAAGTCCATCTGTAGACTCCCGCCTAAAGTAGTAGTCCATTCCCTCGATAATATCATTCCCAAAGTGTCAGGTATATCGACAACAACGACGTCCATTATGATGGGGAAATCAGGGTAGTCAGCAAGGTGCACTTGAAGACCTTCCATCAAGCCGTAGACCTTGATCCCCTTTGACTCAAATCTACGAACGTCGGTATAAGTCCCTATAACTTCTAGCCCCAATTGGTTCATAACCTTCAAACTCATAATATTGACAGATGACTCGGAGTCAAGCATGCAATTGTGAATATATAGGTCATCTATTAGCAAGGAAGTGAGAAAAGGTGTTTGGTCATTTTGCTCAAAATGACCAATTTATAATAGTGTGGAAGTTTCTTCGAACGATTGTTGGTCATCTGGGATCTATTTTGCCAAGGAAGGGATTTCCAACATTCCACGAATCCTTTTGACTTTTTGTAAGATATAGGCCATACTAGTGCTCAGGTTAGTCCTATCATTGCTAGGTTTTGGGAAATATTTGGGTAGATCGCCATCATACACCTGGGGCTCTTCAAGCTTTACACTTGAGTCCTCACTTGTTTGGTCCAAGTATTCAATCCTAGGCTTCCTCATGTCTTGATTTTCTTGGATTTGATTTGGCATGAACAAGGTAAATATGTAATCTACATAATTAGGTTTCTCATGAGTAGCATCTGGGTGATAACGTTCAAAATGGGAGTCCTTGCATGATAAGGACTTAGGATCATCTTCTTGTCTTGCAACATTGTGTATGTTCAAAGTGTTCTGACAAATTTGTTCTTTTGGAGCATGAGATTTTATTGTTTGAGGAAGTCTCATAGAAAGAGGCTTTTGGGTTTGTGATAGTGACCTTTCTAACTGAGTGATTTCTTCAGAGGTACTTAGATCCTTAGAGGGTTCATGTTGTTTTAAAAAAATTAAGGTATCTTTGATGTTTGAGAAACCCCTGCTCCATTTTCTAGGGAAAGTATTATTTTCTACCTCTAGAATCTCTGAGAGGTCATGCTCTAGTCCTCCCATGCATTCCTTATTCAGCTCCCAGATGTCATCATTGTTCTAAAAATTGACCTAATGGATGGAATCGTTGAACTTAAGATTCTCTTCAATCTGCCAGGCAACATCTTGTGCTTCTTCTAGGCTTGTAGGTAATCGATCCTTGAGGGCAAATTGTAAAGTTCCTTGTAAGGAGTTAAGGTAATGCTGGAGAATAGTGCTTTGTGGGAGAAAATTGGGCTGAAGTTTGCTAATGAGAGTGTTGAAACTATCATTGAATTCCCTAACATCTTCGTCGGTTTGTTTGCAAACTTCGAGGTATTGAGAATAAAAGGAGGCCATACTTTCTTCTTTACCCCATCTCTTCATGAAAGCCTTTCAAATCTTCAGGGGTTTTGAGGCTTCGACTTGGGAGTTTATTAATCCAGGTTCTAGCACTCCTAATGAGCGAGTTCAAGAAAAGTGTCATAAACGTGTCAAGGTGTTCTTCTCTTGATTGATGAAACTCATACCCCTTACAAAATTTAGTCCAATGTGAGTTGCTATAAGATCCCACTTCTCCCAAGAATCTAGGTATCTAGGAATTGGCTCTTTTCGGGAGATCGTGTAATCCACCTTGGGTGTTAGCTAGGTCCAAAGGGCCAAAAAGTTCTTCGGGAGACCATTTGGGAGGGGCCACGGGGACAATAGGAACTACAGGAGAACAAAGTGTGTACTGACGTTCGCTATGGGTCGTCATCAGTGGAGTTGCTAGACAATCTTCTTGAGATTATCAAAGGGATGAGGGGATCACCCTCAGTGGAGTCGCTAGGTAACCTTTGTAAGATAAAGGCTTTGAGGAATGGCTTACTGAAAAGTGTTGTCTTTGAGGAGAATTGACCTAGTGTTCCTCGACAGCGGTGCCAAAATGTTATCGCGCAATTTGTACTTGCCCAAAAGCCAAAGGCAAGTGAACAATAAATTGGCGTAACAAGAGGTTGTCCTATCTCTGTCACCTAAATAAGACACCTCTTTCTCTTTAGGGGTAGTACCCCAGGGGAGACGTCCCTGGTGACCTGGGGGTTTGAGAAGGCAAAGGTAATAGTATCAAGAAAGTTCTTCCCCTCTCACAAGTCACTCTGACAGAATGTCCCAAAGGTTTTAATAAGATGAAGCAAAGATTTGTTTCARTGTACTTGCCCAGAACAAGACAACAAGAAAAACAYTATTTGCAAGTACCAATTGATGTTAGTGCTTCATAAAACCATGGACTTTGAATAAAAGCATAAGCTGATAATAAAAGTTGAAGCAACAAAAATATTTATTACAGCAATATATATATAGCAATAGCTTCACAATTATGCCTTAATAAAACTTTAATAATGACCAAAAGTGATAACCTAAAATTGGCAATATGCTAGTATTTGTCAGAAGCATTGAAGGCAATGTAAAATCATCTTTAACACTTGCTTTTAAGATGCTTTTACTGCTGTCATAGATGGCTGTAGTTATATTTTGTAACAGCAGCAAGATAATTAGTAAGTTATCCTAATCTAAGGTTAGAAGTGGTTAGTAGATATCTTGAAGTAGATGGTTTGAAAGTTGTTTTCATCAATCAATTGTAAGGTATGAACTAGTGCCTTTAGGGTAAATGGAGTCACTTTTGCAGCGACAATATTTGGAAGAAACAAATGATAATGGTTGAGCTAAAGACAAGAGGGAGGATGGTTGAGGTGTTAGTAACCTAAGGCCTCAATCATCCAAAACCCTAGAAAGAAAAAGCTACTAGGAAGTAGGTAACCCTAGGCCTTAGCGGTTTTCCTTCTTCTTTAGGTCAAGCTTGAAATAAAATAAAAGCTTAATGAAGCAAAAGTACTAGAGTGCTACTAAGGTAGGGCTCTAGCATATGCTTCAATGGAGGTGTCTTCTAGCAAAATCAAGTAGGTGGACAACTATTAAGAGAAGGACAATAACATGTGCTTTTGTCCTAGGGTTTCACACTAGCAATTTCATAATCTTATAAATGAAAAGTAAAAGATACCATAACCATTCAAAGAAAGAAGGATTGCAGATATCTACTTGCATTCACCAAGAATAGTCTATTCACAAGCCCTAGTTGAAGACTTTCCACCATGAAAATGCAAAAATTCACCAATAAAAGCTCCCTCCAAGGGTTGCACACCACTTAGTTAAGGCAATAAGCCTTAAAAGAGGCCGAATTTCAGACCTCACACTTGTGTGTGTGAAAGATGATGAAAAAATACAAGAGATTTATCTCTTATTTATACAATACAAATGACCTTTAATTACATTTTAGGTCAAAAAAGGTCGACATGGCCAGTTTACATCAAAAATCCAGTTTTACATAATATTGACAATAAAAACCCTAATTTCATCTTTTGAGGGTGACGTCATGCCCCTCCTAGGGTGATGTTGGCTCCCTTCTTGGAACGCTAGGCTTCCAAAGTGAAATGTTGGGGCTTAAAACCCCTCAGTAACTGCCACACGTGCCAACCAAAGCCATCCTCATGCTAAAAACCCCAACTGGATGACATCAAGGCTCTGAATGATGACGTTAGGGGCCTTTAAGGGCCAACGTCATGGTGTGAGGGAAAGACCCCCCTCGGTCTAGGTCTGCCAAAGTGCCTCTGGTGGAACGTCCTTCCTTTTCTTTGGTGCAAGCCTCCGGTATCCCTCTGCCCCTGGCTGGGGCCTCAACATCCATCTAGTGGGATTTTAGCCCTATGGAGGTCCAAGCTAATCATCTCCCCATTTGTACCTGTCCGTTGGGCATGGTCCCGCATCAACAATAAGTACGCCCTCCATGGGCTCATAAGTCACAGGGATCATGGCAATGTCAATAACATCTAATAATCAAGTTACCCAAACATGTGCATAAAACCCCCCTTTTCCCAGACAAGTGCTCAAAGACGTTATGCTATTTAACAAGCTAGGTTTGGAGAGGGTTTCAGGATGTCCTCTTGGGCAAATTCTCCTTAAGTGTGGGGTGTTTCTAGGTGAATACCAATCTAGGTCATGTAAATGCATGAGATGGTGTAGGGGATGTTTGGGCAAGGGGTGCAGTGATAATAGGGAAATGTAGATCTTACCTGTGGGTGCCTCTGTAGAAGGTGAGCTGCACCTTGTCATGGGTGCAATTGTTTCGTAGCCCATTTAATGCCTTTTTACTCTTTGTCTTATTTCTTTTTCTTCCCATAAAATAGCTGGAGGACACTGGCTTGATGTGGTGACCAGTGATGATAGCGTTACCCACAAGCATTTCACGGAGATGAGAAGGCTGGCTTGTGATGAGACCCCCTTTCTCTTGGCTATGCCACCAAGAGCCACTACCCTGGCGTGGTGACCAAACGAATAGTAGTGTCATACCGCTACATTCCCATGGACCTAATAGGCTGGCTCATGATGAGACCCCCTATCCACCAACTAGGTCTTGAGTTTTATTTCATTTCATGGGTTCCCCCCTTTTTCTTATTGAGAAGCCTTTTAGTGCTTTCTCGGGGATCCCTGGGCAAAGCATCTCAAGGTTTGATCTTGGCTTTTAACTTTTTCCAGCTACTTTAACCCAATGGACCTTTAACCCCTTCTTCCCACAAGGCAAGGTACAACCCTTACTAGCTTGGCAAACCCAATGCCCGCACCAATGTAGGGGATAAATGAGAGGGAAAATGATGAAAAGGGATAAGTATGGAAGGAATGGACGATGACCTTTCATAGACCCACCCAGTGGCAACTCATCCCTAAGGGAACCAACTTGCTAGGGCACTTTGTCACCCCCCCTAGGTATGGACAAGTTAAAAGGCATAAAGTCCAAGCAAACATCGTGAAACAAAAGATAATTAAATGCACATATTCAAATGCTTTGAGAATTAAAGTGACACATACCATGATACCTGGACTCATTACCTCATGGAGCAAGACCCACTGCTACTTCAGAACAGGTAGATGGGATGGATGTTGCTGCTGCTGACAGAATGGAGGCGTTGAAGAAAATGATGGGCCCTCTAGGGCCAAGCTGAAGTCAATATGGCTCTCGGTACTCCATGTCTAGGACCTGTGGGGCTCAAGACATAATCTCCTTAGTTATCTCTAGGATAGGGGTTAACATTTGGCTCCAACTCGGGGACATGTGCTCATCGTAGAGCGCATGAGAACCTCAACATCTCTGGTATGACCTGTGACCTGCTAGATTTTAACAGAAACGATGAGTAATCATTTGGGGTGGTGATATCACCCCTGGTTCATATATGATAAAATGAAATACAAGTAAGCAATCATATATACAAATGGAAATACAACTACTCTTATTAAATGCAGATGGTATATACAATGAATGCAAAATGCCCACCTACTTACTTGTACTTACCTGTGAAGTCAAGTCTTTGCCCCTTGATGGGGTTTGAGGAGGTGTCCACTAACCGGTAATGGACGTCTTCTTCCTTCCAACGTGGATAGATAGTAGGCATCATTGATTGACTTCATTCCGACTCTAAAAGGTCCAAGCCAAAACTTTGTGCATCCCTAAATATTGTTAGACTCCCCCATCTTTGTATCCCACTCTAAAACCAAATCTCCTTGCTTGTAGTCCCCTCCTTCAGAATCAACTGCTTCGTGCACTCCGGTGTATTGTGTCGAGGGAGGGGGGTTGGGGTTGAGTGAATAGTACATCTTCTTGGTTTGGCTCAGTCAACGAATGTTCATTATCCCCTTTCCATTTGACGAAGCCAACTCCTTTCCTTCTAAACCTTATCAAATAGTCATCTTCTTGTGTAGAAAAATAGTCATCTGAGTCTTCAGAGAGGTCAGAGGCATCGTTAGGATAATCACCCCAATTTGTATATCTTTCTTGCTCCAGAACGATGGGGTGGGTTGCTACCAAAGAACTATCCCTTATGTATGTTTCGTGAAAATGTAACGTCTCGTTATTACCTAGTGCAATGCTGTCCTTGTGATTGCGAGGAATATTCTAGTCACCCTTTCCTATGGTCCATGTTATCTCATTAATATTGTCTTCTTTTATCAAAGGAAGAATGGGCCAACCTTGAAATAAGCATGGATCTACGGAGTTGTAGTCACTATGTCCATGATTACACCTTTCGATGTGTTCTATTCTATTTGGCTTGTTATGCAAGGTGATGCAATCTTGGTCCCTGACGGGAATAGTTGCGTAGGACAAGTCCATCTGTAGACTCCCACCTAAATTAGCAGCCCATTCCGTTGATAATATCATTCCCCAAGTGTCAGGTATATTGACAACAACGATGTCCATTATGATGGGGAAATCAGAGTAGTTAGCAAGGTGCACTTAAAGACCTTCCATCAAGCTGTAGACCTTGATTCCCTTTGACTCAAATCTACGAACGTCGGTATAAGGCCCTGTAACTTCCAACCCCAATTGGTTCATAACCTTCAAACTCATAATATTGACAGATGACTCGGAGTCAAGCATGCAATTGTGAAGCTATAGGTCATCTATTAGCAAGGAAGTGAGAAAGGGTGTTTGCGCATTTTGTTCAAAATGACCAATTTGTATTAGTGTGGAAGTTTCTTCGAACGATTGTTGGTCATCTGGGATTTCTTTTGTCAAAGAAGAGATTTCCAACATTCCACGAATCCTTTTGACTTTTTGTAAGCTATAGGCCATACTAGTGCTCAGGTTTGTCCTATCATTGCTAGGTTTTGGGAAATGTTGGTGTAGATCGCCATCATACACCTGGGGCTCTTCAAGCTTTACCGTTGAGTCCTCACTTGTTTGGCCCAAGTATTCAATCCTAGGCTTCCTCATGTCTTGATTTTCTTGGATTTGATTTGGCGTGAACAAGGTAAATATGGAATCTACATAATTAGGTTTCTTATGAGTAGCCTCTGGGTGATAATGTTCAAAATGGGAGTCCTTGCATGATAAGGACTTAGGATCATCTTCTTGTCTTGCAACATTTTGTAGGTTCAAAGTGTTCGGACAAATTTGTTCTTTTGGAGCATGAGATTTTATTGTTTGAGGAAGTCTCATAGAAAGAGGCTTTTGGGTTTGTGATAGTGACCTTTCTAACTGAGTGATTTCTTCAGAGGTACCTAGATCCTTAGAGGGTTCATGTTGTTTTTAAAAAATTAAGGTATCTTTGATGTTTGAGAAACCTGTGCTCCATTTTCTAGGGAAAGTATTATTTTCTACCTCTAGAATCTCTGGGAGGTCATGCTCTAGTCCTCCCATGCATTCCTTATTCAGCTCCTAGATGTCATCATTGTTCAAAAAATTGACCTCATGGATGGAATCGCTGAACTTAAGATTCTCTTCAATTTGGCAGGCAACATCTTGTGCTTCTTCTAGGCTTGTAGGTAATCGATCCTTGAGGGCAAATTGTAAAGTTCCTTCTAAGGAGTTAAGGTAATGTTGGAGAATAGCGCTCTTTGGGAGAAAATTGGGCTGAAGTTTGCTAATGAGAGTGTTGAACCTATTATTGAATTCCCTAACGTCTTCATTGGTTCGTTTGCAAACTTCGAGGTATTGGGAATAAAAGGAGGCCATACTTTCTTCTTTACCCCATCTCTTCATGAAAGCATGTTTCAAATCTTCAGGGGTTTTGAGGCTTCCACTTGGGAGTTTATTAATCCAGGTTTTGGCACTCTCGGTGAGAGTTCAAGAAAAGTCTCATAAACGTGTCAGGTTCTTCTTCTCTTGATTGATGAAACTCATACCCCTCACAAAATCTAGTCCAATGTGAGTTTCCATAAGATCTCACTTCTCCTGAGAATCTAGGTATCTAGGAATCGACTCTTTTTGAGAGATCGTGTAATCCACCTTGGGTGTTAGCTAGGTCCAAATGGCCAAAAAGTTCTTTGGGAGACCATTTAGGAGGGGCCATGGGGACAATAGGAACTACAGGAGAAGAAAGTGTGTACTGACGTCCGCTACGGGTCGTCATCAGTGGTCGCCAGACAATCTTCTTGAGATTATCAAAGGGAGGAGGGGATCACCCTCAGTGGAGTCGCTAGGTAACCTTTGTAAGATAAAGGCTTTGAGGAAAGGCTTATCGAAATGTGTCATCTTTCAGGAGAATTGACTCAGTGTTCCCTGGCAGCGGCGCCAAAATGTTATTGTACAATTTGTACTTGCCCAAAAGCCAAAGGCAAGTGAACAATAAATTGGCGTAACAGGAGGTTGTCCTATCACTGTCACCTAAATAAGACCTCTTTCTTTTTAGGGGTAGTACCTCAGGGGAGACATCGTTGGTGACCTGGGGGTTTGAGAAGGCAAAGGTAATAGTATTAGAAAGTTCTTCCCCTCTCACAAGTCACTCTGATTAGAAAGTCCCAAAGGTTTTAACAAGATGAAGCATGAAATATAATTACTAGAAAGTCAGGTCGGTTCGAGTCTCGGTTGACCAATATCCCAATTGAACACCAGTTGATTGTCAAATCGGGTCGATCGTGGTCAACCATTGCAAATCAATCAGTAATTAAGAGGAGCGTTGTAGGTCTGTATAATTAAGGAAACACAACGGTAGGAACTCTTCAAACATCTGGTTAGATGCACCCATGACCACTAATCAATCCAACAACAGTCTATCCTGGTAGTTGGTACAAATCCATGGTTTTGTCTTTCATGTCTCTTATGCAAAGATCTAAAAGCATGATTGCCATTCTTTATATGGCAAGGATGATGATAAGGCACAGAGGGTTGTGTTGGCTGATCAAGAGATATAGGATCAGGGTCTGGTGTACTCTCAGGAGTAGAACAACTTGGTATATCAACAACAATGTCATCAACAACAATAGTTTGAGATTCTGGCATGTCAGGAACAACCATCTCATCAATCGGTTTAGTAGATTGCTTTGCTGGCAAATTAGTCTGAACTCTACCTGCAACTAACAAAACTTCCTTGTTTGCAACAAGGGAAGGTGTAGGAAAGGAGGCAACATCAACATCATATCCAAGACATGTTCTTGGTGTCAGCATCTCAGGCATAATAGGAGCAACAATACCCTGTCCATTCTTCCCAAGTCCTGCTCCGGTATATACCATCTTGCTGAGCAGTCAAAATCCTATAATTGTAGTGTGTTTTTCAAAGCTAGGAGAAACAACACAATCATCAGTTTTAAAACATAAATCAACAACATCTTTCATACAAACAACAGGGGTGGAGAAGAAATGGGTGAGCTTGGCAGCTCAACAACATTCTTCTCACAAACAACTGGACTAGTAGCAATGGTGGAAGAAGAAACAACAACAATCTTCTTCTCATCAATCATCTCAACGTTCTGTTCAACAGTCTGTAGTTGGCGGATTTGTTCTTCAAGGTTCTGTTTGCAGTCCTGCAAGCTATGAAGAGTCTCATCCTTCTCAACCAGCTGCAACAATATCGCATCATAATCTTCCTTCAATGCCTGATATTAGTCAAACAATTGATTGTTATCATCTTGAAGAGGAGCAACTTCTTCACGAAGCTCATCAATGGAGGCCTGCAAGTGGGCAACCTCACGAGTCAGCTGAGAATTTGCTTCCATGTTGGATGTGAAAGAGCTTTCACTTCTTCCTCCAAGTCTTCAAGAAGATTAGACTTCTCAAATTTGTCTGCAAGAGTCTGAAAAAAGCTTATTGCTGTGTTCCCCATGACAACAACTCTCCTAGAGTGCTCAGTCACAACAGTCTGGAACACGTCTTCTACATACTTCAACTGATTTTTCGGTCTTGCATTCTCTATCTCCAAGGCAACATTTTCATGAGAAAGGGATTTAACCTCTTTCACGAGATCATCAACAAGATCGGTTTTTTCGCAAAAATTATCTACCAGATCTTGAAATATGGTTTCCATTGTCTGTTCTAGGTCAACAGTTTTCCTAGACTTTTCATCAAACCGCTGCAGAAGGCTGGTTTGAAAGAGGGAAACCTCATCTTCCAGCCGGGTGTGGGCTGTCTCCAGTTCACTGCTCAGTTGTTGATTCTCATTTTGCAACTGTGCAACGAAATTTTGCATGGCAGTGACTTCTGCACGAAGTTGGCTGTGAGATTCTTCCAAGGCGATAGCCTTCTTCTCATGAATCTCCTATAATTTCTGAAGCATTAGAGCTTCATCTTCGTCCAACATGCCCATCATTGATGGAGGGCGAGATCCAAGCACAAAGAGGGAAAATTGACCACAACAACAGAGCTGGCTTACCAATCAACTCAGACAAAGTCGGTTCGCCAGTATATTAAAGTAAGGTTATACACATAGAATGCCAGACTCACATCTAGTCGCCCAAGTGAAGAAACCACCAATACAAACATCTGTCGATTGCACACAACGAAGTGGAGCATCTTACAAGTACGCAATAACAAGAGCTATGCACAAAAAAGGAATTGGATAGAAGTTTATCGCTGTCCAGTCACACAAGTCGAACTTGTGAGCAATAAGATATAGGTCGGTGTTGAGGCAAGCTATGCTTCCAATCGTCGAACGATGGTCCATCGGATACCCAGTCGGTCAAACCCTCCAATGGGTGCAAATTAGTTAGATCTGGACGGTCAAGTGTGCACGAATGTGCAAATCGGTCGCAATAGTCTACATGCACTGTGCGTCAAGTCAAGTGGTGAGGAGGATGAGTGTGCTTTGGTTGAGGGTTTCGACCTGGCCAATATTTAAGTTGGGTCAAACATGTAGTCCGTGAGTCGGAGTTGTTGTCGATCGAGGGGCTCGACTCACCTTTACACTGGTCGACTTCAAGTCCAATGTTCTCTTCCTTCCTCTGGCAGTCGGGTCAAAGAGAATTGCATGTGGACAATCCGATTTGCGTTCACATCGAGTCGTTGAGAACACGGAAAGGCTGGAGTCTGCGAGGGTTGGTCAAGTCAACCAACACTACATTTTCTCTACGTCGGGTTTATGGGTGTCATATTTATCTAGTTGATAAGCAACATAACCTTTCTCCGTAGCCAAGTCGTCGTGTGTTAGAGCAAGTCGAGTCAACCAAGAAATCAAATCTCTGAGGGTTTAGATTCACAACTCGAGCCATGGGCAGATGGTGATGGGCACCAAAACAAACAAACAAACTCTAGTCGAGCAATATTAAGTCGATGAGAACCACCAAGTGACGAAACTCAAGAAACCCTAACCATCTCCAACAGAGAATTCATGGTAAGAATTCCGGGCAGAACTCCATCAATCTTAGTCAATCCATATGGGAGGATTTTGCAAATGCTTGACAATCCATACTAAGCGATGGACAGTTCTTCATTGAAAAAGAATAACTTTAAAACGGCTTCAACATGTCTTATTTACATCCGAGTCTTCCTTCTGCAATCCTGAGATCAAAGAACCAACAAATTTGATACCATGTTGGAACATAGATTTAACGCAAAGGACAACGGATCTAAGAGGTAGCGGTGGCGTCGAAAGACACTGTAGCACTGAAGCACAAGTCACTCAATGAGTGAGAGCAGATCTCCCGAGATGATCTGATTTGAGAGGATGATAGACCGATCACAAGGATCGTTTATAGATGGGTTTCGGTCATTGATCAAAACCAACAAACTTGGGTGAAGGCGGTCACACCTGTCCATAGAAAGTGGATCGGGGATCCTTAAGTGGACATGGTCAACCACCAATTTAGTTAGTCGTCGACTCAAAGACTTGGTCAACCCATACATCCGACAAGGTGAGGTTTACGATGGAATTGCATGTTCCAACAAGTCCTAGTTCGTGAGCCTCTGCACGTGGGTTCCCAACCCGTGGCTCCCAAACTACTCGTGAAGTTGTTGCGCCTTTGCCTTGTTGTCCATGGCATCCATGACCCATGGCATTTCTTCACCCATGGGTTGTTCCCCACTCATCCCCATCATTCTCCTCTGTGCACTCATTCCCTCCATCCCCTCCCTTCTCCTTCCTTGTGCATCTATCCCCTCCGACCCCTCTCTTCTTCTCCACACTTTCATCTCCTCCATACCCTCCCTTTTCCTCCTCTACACATTCATCTCCTTTCATGTCTTCCTCCCCTCCGCTCTCCTCCTTTGCTTCGCCATACTCCTTCGCGATAGTCCTTAACCCTTTGTGTGTAACCCCCTCCTATCCATCCCCGCTCCTCCCTTCCTCTCGCCCCCCCATTGTGCTCTCCCAATCCCCCTGCACTCTCAATCCCTCCCTCATCTAATTTCACCCTCTACATATAATTCGTCCACGAATTACAGAGTCCGTGAGCTCTTCTGCAAATTCTGTAGTGTTCCTCTGCAAACTAATCTAGCAAAATACATAGAATCAGATAACAATAGAACAACAAACAAAAATTGGGCACATAGAGGGTTCTTCAAATTTTGCAAGTATCTTTTGCAAATAAATAGAGCAAGACACATAGAAACAACTGRTAACAGAATAATAGATAGTAGGCRACAATCTTAACTYYGATAGCATGGTAATTTTCTTAATAGACCCAGTTTATTAGCTACCCAAATTTGTAGTTTTGCTATATTGCTGGAACGGGTAAAACATGAAATGCATGTTCTCTCAGATAGGGTTTCGAAAGTGAAATCAAAGAATTGATCCTTGAAGAAACTACTAAATGAAAGCAAAGTGCAAGAATCTCATCACCCCCAACAATGCCTTGCTTGTAGAAAATGTTGACCTTAAAAACAAACAGGAGGAGATCAGAACCCAACAAGCCACCTTTAAACAAGAAATCAAAACACACATCAACTCATGGCCATAGGTGGTCCTAGGAAAGGATAGATCTACCTCCCTCTTCCAGTAGTTGAAGTAGTGCAATTGGAGCTCATTGAGGAGCGTACTAGGCGGGCAAGGGAGTTGCATCTTAAGGTGAGGGGTCTCCCTTTACCTCATCCATCTCCAGACTTCATGGTGGTTGGGCCCATGTTTCTTTGAGATACCCTTGACCTCCCTAATGTGGCCCTTCACAAGGCTTGACTTGGTTTTGACTCCATTCTTATCCTTTGGTTCTCGACTACTATTGATCGACTTTGGGCCCTTAGAGCTTGGAGGGAGATATGCTCTCTTTCCAACAAAATCTTCCTAGATGAAGATCTCACCAGATCACATGTTGCGGAGGTCAAACACCCAAGGGATTTGGTTATGGCATCATGACGGGCAGGGAAATGGACAATCATTAGGAACCTCAGAGCTGTCATACGGGACTCCTTCCCACCTAGTTGGGAACCTTGATTTGGGGGCTTCCAGATGACAAGCCTGGTGGGAGAGGCAACATCGTGTATGCATCTCTATTAGCTGTTGGAATGACAATGGCTCTTTTTGGTCATCGTTAGGCATGCTCTATGATGCTCTTGGGTTGTTGAACATCTTCTTCCTCACCGAGACTCATGCAAGCCTAGTCCGACCTCTCTCGGATATTGCAAGTTACCATTGGTTTTCAGTTTGCAAACAAGAGATGAGTTGCTTAGGTGGTGTTAGATATTTATGTGGAGTAGCTTGTTTGACTAGGGACTCCCTTCGTAGTAGAGTCTTTGTGGTGGTCACAAATGAGTTTGCCATATTTATGTGGATTCAGGTTAGAGGCGTAGCTCCTCTCCCCATAGACATTTACATTGCAGTTTGCTACTTCCCCCTAGCCTCTTTGTCGTTTGCTAATCATAATGACTCTAACGATGACTCTTACCTAGATTTGTAGATCGACATGACTCAGTACTCAACGATTGGGGAGGTCATTCTCTTAGATGACTTTAATGCCCGCACCAGAGCTCTCTAGATCCCTCTCCATGACCACTCCAAAGATGCCTTTTGTACTTAGTAGATGGAGCCAAAGGCAATGTGACTTCATAGATTGTTAAATGATGTTTTGGGGTCCATTACAACTTATGTCAGACACCTTTTACATTTGGAGGAATTTCACGAGTTGTTGAACTTGAATGGCCTCTCGTGTTTCCTTGATTCTCGTCCCTTCACATGCTTCCCACATGGCGGGGGAGCTAGTGTAGTGGATTATGTCATGTCCAACTAGGACCTACTCCCTTTTGTATGTCATCTCTTGGTAACCTCCATTCCCTTAGTTGACCGTGCCCTTCTATATTTCTCTCTCCCAGCCAACCCTCTCCCTTTCCTAACTCCACCACCCCCAAGAGCACCTCGGATCACCATCCTTTTTGGCGAGGGAGACCCAAATACATTCTCAACCCACCTCTGTTAGATGCTTCCTTTTGAATCCCAATTCTCATCTCTCAATTTTGCATCTGCCAAATATGTATGTTTCTCATCCACCATTTGGGAAGCAACCCTCAAATCCTATCCCCACGTCACCCGGTCCACCTCTCATTCCCCAAAGAGTGGCTCATGCCCTATGAATCGATGGTATGATGTAGATTGCAAAAATCTCCTTAGCCAGCTTTGGCATGCCTTTTCTCATGATTGTTGTTCTTGTCTCAGCCTTAAAGCCTCCTACCATTGCCTCCTCCACCACAAGAAATGCCTCTTCCTCTCACAGAGGAGACGTAACTTGTGGGCTTCCCTTATCCATTCCCCCAAGAGCTTCTACCGAATCATTTTCTACTGTCATGTCCCCCTCCCATTGGATCTAGATCCATGTTCCATGTTCTCAACTTCTCACACACCTCCACTCTATATGATGTCCTCGGGCACCCCTTGATTCATGTCAGCTCTCTTTTCCCCCTCTCATGCTACTTATTTTCGTATAGAGACATTTGGGATGAAGTATGGGCGATGAGTACCAGAAAAGCTGCTGACGAAGAAGGGTTCCAAG
>JASDQU010029204.1:33058-45886 GCA_032191745.1 Picea mariana | reverse complement strand
GCCCCCTCCCAAAAAGCGAGACGCATTTCGCAAAAAGGAGGGCTTGTGTGAACCCCCCTGAAAAGCGACACACATTTTGTGAAAGGGTGGCCTTGTGGGCACCCCCCTCAATTTTTTTTCCAAAATGTATAAAAACTTTTAAAAAATGTTTAAAAAACAAAAAACTTAGCAAACTACTAAACTTAATTCACCTTTACCTATACATCTCTCTTATTTGACATTTACATGTCATTTGACATTTGAATTTGAGATGACAGTGAGTCATAATTTGCCTTGGTTACTCATGAGAGTGACTCTGACACAGAGAGTGACACTCCCATGGATGGTCCTGATGCCTTCATACAGCAGATGGATGTAAAGGACCAATCAATGGCATTGACTCCTTGATGCTCATTTGATGTTGATTTCTTTTTAGCTACTTTTAGTTTTCACTGTCAATTGTTAATTTTCAGTTGTAACTTTTGACTCTAGATATTGATGACTGAGTCTTTGACTTGTCACTCTTTACCATTTTAAGTAATTTTAACTTACTATTTCAGACTTCAGTATCTACCATTTAATATTTACTTAGTGCTATTTGGAATTTAAATCAATGTATTTCATTTTGTTAAGTTATAAAATTGAACTTTTGATGTGCATGTATCATTCATTCGATGTGAAATATGATAATAACAATGGTGATTGATGAATCGTGTTTCTATCATTTACAAATTTGAATTTAGTATTTACATTGCACAATGATGAATTTACGTGGGCTGAATTGTTGGGATTTATATTTTTTTTTTTAATTTTAGAGATTGGGCTCCCTATGCTAGGGATGCCAAGATCCCCCCATCCCCATGAATTTCCCTAAAATTTGGGGGGGGTCTCCACACATACCCAATGTGTGTTTCCGCACTCCTGCGTCCAGGAAACTAGGGGAACATTGCAAGAAAGAAGCAAAACAGTAACACAGGAAGTGCTATCACAATGTAGGATGCTCAGGGTTTTTCTATAATCTCAGGGATATTGTTCATGGGAACACACGAGTTATGCACAGACCAAAAACCTCCCCGGAGAATTCTTCAAGGTCACCTCAGGAGATTGTGGTATCTGATCACAGCCGGGTTTCACTGGTTTCACCGTTAGAGCACTAGATCCCTATCCCTGGCTTCACCAAAACCACAGTTCACAATTCATGAGGCACGGGGGTCTTTCAGAGGGATCCATCTGAGGAAATTCTTAGGATGATATGAATGCCTGTCCAGTATGTAGGGAGATTTGTTCCAAGTGTGGGGTACTTGAGCAGCAACTGTGCATAACTCCGTGAGCAGATTTGTTCCAATATGTGGTATCTGATCACTGTGAGGTATTTGAGCACTGTTGGAGAAGCTCAGAGTGTTGTCATGCTGCTGCTTTCTGGACATTGTTGCCAGCTGCACAAACCCTGGGCAGCTCAATGGAAACTCAAAGGCTGCAATGCAGGATCGAAATCCCGAGAACTCTACCACAACAAGAAAAAAGCAGCCAGTAACTCATGCATTGCAGAATCGGAACCTCGACTGGCTCAATTTCATCGAAAGCTCGTCCATGTAGCGATCAATGCACTGAAAAACTCATCCAAATGGGGAAATCAATGCACAGAAATAATCCACATTTCTCATCATTTTTGGAGAAATAGTTTCTAATGCTCAAAAACGAGAATGGTCGTAAAAAATGGTGTTTCTTGTCCCGTTGCTATTTCTAGAGCGTTTTCCATGGGAACAAGACCCCATTTCATTTCTGGTAATGGAGAAGACAAGATAATTTTATTAATGTACTGACCACCAAAGTAGGGTAATAGGACCTAAAGAATACATCTAATGTAGATTAAATATGTGAGTGTGAAAGCAACTCCTAGATCAATACTGAAGTAGAAAAGACAAAGAACTGAGAGTCTAGCTAAAAGCTAAGAACTACATATCTAGCCAGAAGAAGATATAAAAGAAGGTACAAGTACAAGAAATTCTCAGTGCTAAAGCAAAGGAGGATGTCAAAAATCTGTTCCATCAAAAGTAAGACAACTTTCATATCCACAATAAATTAGATCGATGCAATACATTTATACAAGAAAATGCCAGTGGCATTGGTAATTTTATTTTGATCTTATCCGTGGCTCAAGTACAACTCCTTGCTTATTAGGCACCCATATTGTCACCGTGACTTTGGGAGGTCTCCACTCAAATAAGACAGATCTCTGACAAATTACTACATAAGTCTCGGGGGTCTGATTCTTAATAGTAGGTCTCTGGTTTCCTATAAATTACTAGTGCATTTGCAACTGATAGGGCTGTGTTTTTGTTTACATATCAATGGATGGCCAATAGGTTCTGCGACGGACATTCCAGGAATCTTCACAACCAGATCTGAACCAGAATCAAGGTTAATGTTTGTTGGTTTATCCCTTTTCTAAAAACACAAGTAACCTTCTTAATAACTCCAAAAAGAAAACCATATCTACCTACTTAAGAGAAAATGTATGTACCTGGCCGGCCGTAATTGGGCCTGGACTTATCATCTTGCTCAGAGTAGCTGAATTACTGCAACTTCAAATTCACAACTCACAAACAAGCATCGAAGCCCTGGAATTTCAGTACACAAGGGAAGATCAAACCACCGAGGAGCCCACGGAATTGCTTCGAATAGCTACCGATCTGAAGCAAGATCCGCATTACCAACGGAAGCTGCAGATCAGTAGCCACTGCCCAGATCTGCGATATAAGGATCAAAATGTCCAAGGGAGGAATAAGACTGTCTACCTCTTGGGACTGGGGTCCGCGGCAGTAGAAACCGGAGATCCTTCCTGAGGGTTGTGAGTAGATGTGGAATCGAATAATAGTATCTTTGATTATTTCATCGAGGAGGATTTCATTTCATACATAACATTCGATTTCCTTCCACACTCCATGTCATTTTATAATCTTAATCGTTGAAATATTTGTCGGTATGTTTAAATTTAGATGTGTTTTTTTGGATCATGATTAAGAACAAGTAAAACTCACGATTTGTTAAACTATTCCGTCGGTAGGTGATTGCACATAATTCAATGATAATAAAATGCAAGGCCAGCATCAAAGTAGAGGTCATGGTTGTTAGAAGGCATTAATAGTAGAGATATGTGAGATTGTCGGTCACATTTAAATAGTATGCAGTAGACATGAGCGTGTGAGTTAATGGCAAAATGGAATAAACTTAAATTCATCTATATTGAAACTATTTAATTTTTTAAATTAAATAATATTTAAGTTGGTCATATAGAARAAAAATTAGATGGAAATATGCTTTAGCGTSTGATATAATGATAATTAATRTATGTGATAAGTGTAAAATAWTAGTTTTTAATGAAATTTGGCAATTTTTTTATTACGAAGAAAGGACGTTGACAAKMGAAAGGTTATCTTAATGTTGTMTAACATCTCCTTTTACATAATTTTAATTATTTTTTCAATAAAATTATAATTTTTTTGCCAATAAAAAAAAACGTAAGGGTATTCTTATCTTTCGCCAAGGTCCAAATCTTCTGATAAATATTGTTGTCTCTTGTGGGTTCTCATGTTTATGTAATTCATTCATTGCATGTGTGGTTGGGACTAGTGGCAAGTTTTAAGTAACTTTGTGAGAATAGATAACCTCACACATTTTCACGAAAATAGTTTTTATGAGTTGTAAGATGTATCATTTTTATTAAATAAATTTTCATTTTAAAAATGTGTCGGTTGCACATGTTGACAAAAAATGAGCATAATAAAACATACAAATTCCAAATTAGATTTTTAATGTGTTATTTAAATTTTGTTGAGGGTTTTTTCATTTTGGACCACATAAAAGATGAGAGAGGAAGGTTTAGAAAGCAAGTATACTCACTCTGTAATTAATAAACCATCGTATTAGTAGGACGACCACTACTTTTATGGACATCCCCATTAGCATGAGTATCATGGTATATTGAGGCTTATATGCTACCACAAACTAATTTTCGTGATCAATGTAGGATAACAAGTTTTTCAATAAAAAAGGTTTTATAATAATAGAACAATTCCAAGAGGCTATTTGTATGACAACTTTTTAATAATATGTGTGGATAGCATGGAAAAGAGGTATTATAGAGTACTACAAAATAAGGATTAATGTTGTAACTTTCAATGATTTTCGTAAATTGACAAGTACAAATTATTGTAATTAGTTAAAGGTTTTGAGTAGAGTTTTTGCATAAGTCCAATCTTCTTAGTACATCGTTTTAGTGTTGTTTTACTTCACACACTTTATATGTGTTGGTCTTTGCTTTGTATTATGCTTGTAGTTTAATCTTTTTATATAGGTTGGTAACAACTTCAAAATGGTACATATCCACCCTGGATGGGGTGCCACGTCGAGCAAATTGGCCACGCGGTGGAGAGCTTGGCAGGGCCTTAAATACAGGCCATCAGCGCCCATCTCCTCACCATTAAGATGGGAGCAAGCCCGAGTAGCCAAGCCCATGGGAAGAGGCCTCTCACGCGCGTGAAGAGAACGGATGCACAGGGCACTAGGGGGATAGCCTTAATGGCGAATCCTGTCACGGTCACCCTCATGTTTATCAGAGGTTCGGGATGGGATACAATGCATTTTGAATTCGATCAACCGAAGTCTGAAATTTCTGAGCATTGGTGCAGAGCTAGCCACCAAGTTGACGTGTTGGTTATAGTTCTGATCATCCACATGCCGAGAGCAAGAGGTCGGCCTCACAAAAGCGCAGTATGGTATGCATTTGATGCTCGTAGGAAGAGATAGCAAAAATTTGAGAGGGTGTTGTCCATAGCTCAGACGCAGAGAGCCTGTAAGTCTAGAAAGCCTAGGACGCCTCCCATGGCCTATGTGGAGGAGATTGCTTTGGAAGAACCCATCCAGGTTCCTCCGGAACATCTCCTCTTCACTGTTCCTGATAATTGGAACCCGCCAACCTACTTTCCGGACGAAGCTAAGCCACAAGCCACAGAGACGTCGCACAATCACAAGGAAGGTGACCCAGTAGAGGAACCCACCACTTGTTATGTCGAAGAAGAAATCTTGGATGGTGTGGAAGCGACGACTACTTCAGCAGCAGGTGAATTCTCAAGGGAAGCGGACCACCAGGAAGCTTAGCGAGGATAGCAAGACATGCGCACGACTAGAGATACAGAGGAGAGTTGGGTAAGGGAGGGTGGCAGGGTACCGAAGCCACGTTCCCTTTCTTTCATGCAGGAAGTACGACATGTCCAGCCTCCGTTCCTCCACCCGGAGCACCTAGAGCTGATATTTGGAATGAGAAGCCTGGTGGGAGACCAAATCCAACATGCCCTCCAAATCAATCAACGCCTCGACATGATGTATGATGCCTATTCCAACACGTCTCCAGGACGATGGTGCCCAACGTGTGCACAACCCTTCGCACTCCCAGCCAGAGCGAGAAGGAATGAAGCAGATGATGGAACCACCAGGTAATAATTGCTACTGTGAATGTTTCTGGTTAGAGGTTTTGTTTTGTTTAGAACTAGGGCTCTAGCTCTGTTAAACTTTCAATATGTTGTTAGTAGTAAGCTTAGGAAACATTTTCAGACTAATGGCTGTCATACGTCCTCGTTTCCTTCGGGCAGGACAGATGGTAGGCTGGTTTGTGAAACAAGTTGCATAGGAAGCCAGCTGTCTTGGTTTCCGTTTTTTAGGTGGGACAGTTGGTATTCCAAGCGTTATTGTAAGCCTGCACTTTTAATTCAATAGGATCCTCCCTTTTTTACTTAAAAAAAAAATGGTCCATATCCTAGGCATTGGCTATAGTGTTGTAGTTGCTTGGAAGGAAAATAGTCTGTGAGAACAGTTACAAATTTGTCCCAAGGTCTTCCACGAGGTAGTAAATGTATCACTCCTTCTAATCCACTTATGTCATTTTGCTCCAAGGACTATAAAAGTTAGTTGTTGTAATTGAATAATCATGTCTTAGTTCGCTACTTTATTGTTATATCTCATTTAAAAATATGATTCAAGCCTCGATCCAAAACTCTTCACTATAAGATTTCAAAGAAGATACTATCCAAGTTACTCTCAAAATAGTTCACTTTCAAATTCTACAATTTTTTCAATTCTTTTCTTATTTTAGTGAGCATTTCAAGGGGCAAATGGGGTGGTAAAATGGCATTGTTTAATTATAATTGAAGAAATGTCTACGCTTACTACCAATGAAGCATTCACGATGTCTATATTATGACAAAAAAGTAAAGATCCACAATTGCAACCATGGACATGTCCATAAATACAATTGAATACTTGAAATTTTAGATGCTAGAAATGTCCACATAAACAACATCCACATTATAAAAACATGTAAGGTTGAGACCACATAAACATTTAGTTTATGAATTAACATAAGTTGTAGTCTAAACGTTCTACGAAATGACTTTTTTTCGGTGATATTTTCCAGTCACATTTACCCGAAATCTGACGAGAAATTGTTAGATCCGCATATTTAAGTGATTATTTTTATATAATTTAAGTGCCCAACAAATTTTTCAACATATTAAATCTATTTATACATTTAAAAATATATTTTAAACAACAAAAAACAAAAAATAATGATTTGTATCAATTTATATCAATCAATTCCAAAAAAAATGATTTTATAAAATAATTATACAAAACCTTAACATACATGTGATTAATATACTTTACATCTTAAAAAATGTCAAAAATGTCCTATTTAGAGAATACAGGAAGATCTAATTTAACATCTATCGTAATGTATATTTAATTGTCTTTGTAAGATTGCAATGGTGCCCATATTTATATCCAAAACAAATAAAATTGTGGATATCAACTACAGCGACAGCGATAATAGTGTCCAAGTAGTTATTTAAAAAATAAAAAATAAAATTTAATAGTAATAGAAAAAGGAATTAAGTAGTCACTTTCAAATGTGGTGGAAATAAAGTTTGATTATTGATGTACAAACCAAATAACATCATGGAAGCAATAATAGTTAGTGTCTAAATAGGAGTGTCCAAATAGTTGTTATTAAAAAAATAAAAGTTTAATGGAGGAGGAATTAAGGAGTCGCTTTCAAATGTGGTGGAAATAAAGTCTATTAGAAAACAAAAAATAAATGGAAGATAACCACTCACCATCTTCCCCAAGTTAGAATTAATTATAAATCATTTTAATTTATTTAATCAATTAATTTTAATTTTAAATTATTTTAATTAATTATGAATTGAATTTAAAATTTTCAATTCATTATAATTCATTATAATGTATTGATATAATTAATTAAGTTAAATAGTTTAATGAGTTAGTTTAATTAATTGTCACCAATGTTGTTATGCATTTAGTTAGTCTTGTGTTAGTAGGTGTTTGGTTTGAATCCTCCTTGGTGAGGCAAACTAGTCTATGTTGATTGGTTCATTGGGGTTGTCATTCACAAATGTGGGGAAGCATAACTTGGATTTCCTTATAAATTTCTTCAAAATGAAATTAATTAAATGTTTTGAAACATTAAATTACGAGAAATAATTTTTTTCCAAGGAAAACCTAGGATTCCCCTCTTTCCAAAAATATCTAGATGGAAGGTGGCTCAAACACCATTACACTAGCAACTAGTAACCCGAAGCGACGTGACGAGAATTGAACAATAACATGCCTTAAATGAATGGATCAACCAATTGAGCTAACCCATGGGGCTAAACTTATACACATACATGCATATATACATGCATGCATGCATGCATGCTACATACATACATACATACACATGTGTGTGTGTGAGTGCATACATACATATGCATGTACGTCTATGTGTGTGTGTAGATAGATAGATAGATAGAGAAGGCTAAACGTTCTAGAATTTAGACTTTTCTAGTTTACCATCACTTGATTCTAGCCACGCAATCATTGCTGGAATTGTAGTTTTGGATTGATGAAATTGTTGTTTTTGGGTGCAAAAATGGATTCAACACCCTCGAATACCCC
Source organism: Picea mariana (assembly GCA_032191745.1). Lineage (NCBI taxonomy): Eukaryota > Viridiplantae > Streptophyta > Pinopsida > Pinales > Pinaceae > Picea > Picea mariana. Next base: position 37,894 of record JASDQU010029204.1, on the reverse strand, counting down.
TATTGCAACAAAAGTATGCAATGTTAACATTTGACATATGCAATTCCTTTAATCCAAAATGATGCCTACTAGAATGTAGGCCAAAAATGCTACTTCCCCTTCGTGTTATTCTAAGTAGTTAGAAAAGACCATTTCATAGTGTGTGTAGACTACTAATGTGTGTATGTGTGGGTGATAGAGAATAATGTATCTTATTAGAGATTCGAGTCTTCCTAAACCAATTTGGCTTGGCAAACATGTGTTAAGTCCTTTGACGACAGAGGAAAACCAACTCTAGGAGGTCAAACGCCTTATATATGATAGAGAAAAAATCATCTTATTAGAGTCCTCTTAAACCAATTTGGTTTGCCAGACATGTGTTACTTCCTTTGACGATGGAGGAAAACCAACTTTGGGAGGTCAAACACCTTCCCTCACACACACACAAGCGCTCCACACATGTCAAAGTTTGAACCTAGGCTATTTCATAGCGATGTTGCATCCCAACCACTAAGCCACAATTAACAAATATGATTTTGATAAATTATTCTTTACAATAGTAAAAAATAGAGATATAATATCACATAATGATCTGAAATGGATCCGAACCGAGGAATGGGTGTAAGCTCGGTACTTGCAAGATTAAATTGACAATTCATAAAGGTCAATAAACTATGTAAGAAATATAAATGTGAAAGTCGAATAAGACRAAAATGAGAAAGTGAGAGGAAATTAGAGAATTAAAGGTAATTTAAAAATGAATAAAGTAAAAGGCTGAGGAATGGGAAGTGAAGAGCCATGGTTGTTGACCTTCCCTTAGCCCCTAGCTCTCCCTATTTCTCTCATGAATTTCATTCTTAAAGGGTTTTTGTTTTGCCAAGGAGGAGAGGAACGAATATCATTGTAACCAGAGATAGTTGAATGAAATACTAAACCCCATTCGACGYTGGTTTTTCCCAATTGGGTTTCTAGTGTAAATRTTATGAGTTCATGGTGATTGCTTGTGTTTGATTTTAGTATGTTGAGCTATCAATTTTGATGTTTGCTTCATTTTTTAGATGAGATATGGATTCCCATGTGTTCTAAATTGTTGCCTGTACTTGGATTTTAATGGAAACAAGGAACCACAATAGCTCTCAAATGTTCATCGTCCATTTTGTCTGTTGCAAATATGTAAGAAGTTTCCAAATTCATTTTTATGGTTGTTAGAGAATTTATCACTCCTACAAACTGTCATCACTCTCTTTGAGCTAAGATTCATTTCATAAGCGACTCTCTACATAGCTAAGACATTTTCCCACTTACCTAAGACATTTTGCTTCATGCCTAGGAAAGTTCACATCACCCTGAGCATTTTAATTCATGCATGGGCAAGTTTATATCACATTGGGGCATTTTATTCCATGTTTGGTTGACTACGTGTCTTCTTGGTCTATTGGATTCCTCTCCAAGTCGACTGGATCATGCTAGTCGATTTTATTTTATATGGGCGACTTAATTCTTGTTGCTAAGTCAGGTTTCTTTTGTTGAGTTGATCTTTTAATTATGTGGTTGAATTACCTCTTCCTTAGTCGATTTAATTAATTTTCTTGGTCAAATTTACCTTGGCTTGGTCGATTGCATCTACCCAAGTTAATTTTGAATAAGTCAGGGCATTTCCTCTCAACCACGTGGTCGTACGATGTCTATACATGCCATACATGCTTGGAGTGAGCCACTCTTTGCTCCTTGGGTTGACTTCATCTCACTCTGATTGATTTTGTTTGCTAGTCGACTTTTCTGAACGTCAATCAACTTAATTCCTTTGTTGGTCAATTTCTTACTTAGTCAACTCACCTTTCTAGTCGACTCATTACCTGGTCGATTCAACTTCTGACTAGTTGAATCACTCTCATTGTTGATTGACTTGATTAAACTTGGTCGACTTCCTTTTACTTTGACAAGCCACAATGTTGCTAGGTTTATTCAGATGTTGTTGGGTGAATCCCTACTTGCTTGGGCATATTCAGGTGTTGTTGGGCATATTGAGATGTTGTTGAGTGAATTCCTACTCCCCTATGCATATTTAGATGTTGTTGGGCATTTTTAGATGTTCTTGGTTTCCCAATTTTCCCTTCAGATGTTTTCCTTCATTGTCGGCTGCCTAATTCGCCCTTTAGACATTTATCTTCATTGTTGGTTACACAATTCGCCCTATGAGCCTTTATCTCCACTACTAGTCAACCCAACTCGTCCATTGACTAATTTGCTTCATTGTTTGTTGTCTTATTCCGTTGGGTTTTTTTCCCCCTTCTTTATTTGGTCAACTTCACATGTTAGTTGACTAGAATTCCACTCTGGTCAATTGGGCTTTCTCTTGGTTGATTCATCTTCCTTAGCAAACATGGGTTTGGTAACAGATTTATGAGTAGATTTGCAAGCCGTTGGACATCAAGCTATTTAGAGTGGAGACCTGGGATTGGTTGGCTCATTGAGAACAAAGATTTTCCACCGCATTGTCATTTGGTTTCTTGTGTGAAGATAAGTCTAAGACCATAGGGGATTGCAGTTGGTTGTTTCCATTGGTTACATAAAGAAGGCCATGCAACCATTAGAAGGGCAGAGACTACACTGAGAATGGAAAACTCACATAGCATTAGAATCTGGTCACTAGCTTCAGAATATTTACGGAGAATAGATCTTTATCGATTGGATTGCTAGTGTGTCACCAACTGGTTGTGGTGTGTAGGTTACAATAAAGAGAAGGCTTTGCGGCAGGGGAGAGAAGAGAGATCTTTGTGCAACACAAAGGAACAAATGTCTAGTGTATTTTGTGCAGACATAACTCTATATATAAGATCGAGGCAAAGACAAAAAATTAAATTCCGTAAAGGATCTGTGTTGGTGAAGCGAGTGGGCTATCAGTCCCTCGTTTATGGATCACATAATGAAAAATTGATGGAGTGTAAGAAATAATATAAACAACAACGAATAAACTCATGAATTTAGATTATATGATTAACTCATAAATGTGGAGAATGATCCCTTGGGTTTCACTGCTAAGTTTTCCCTAAAAAAATTAATTAAACAAGTTAATTGTCTGAAAGCTAAACATATTTAAAACATAATAATGTGTGTGACCATATAAATTTCTTCAAAATCAAATCAACAGAAAAGTTTTGAAATGTTAAATTATGAGAAAAAAAATTACAAGGAAAACCTCGTGGGATCCCCCCATCTTTCCCAAAATATCTAGATGGAGAGCAACTCAACCACCAACCACAATAGTGGATAGTAATCCCAAGGGACTAGCCCAAAATTGAACATGTGACCTAAGGCCCACCTGTCAGTAACATGCCTTATGTAGTGTAGCTAGAGCAGTAGTGGGCGGGCCAGAGAGCCATAGTGATAATAGTGGAGGCCATTCAATGTAAGGTGAACTAGGTCCACTATATTATTAAATAAGACCCACTATGATAGTTAGATATAATAAATGTAAGAGGACTTACTAGAAGGTTTGGATCTATTGTGATATTTCTGTATTCAGTCTTTGGTTCTTAACACCTTTGGTGAATGTTTCAACCAATTGAGCTAACCCATGCAATTCAATTTACAAGAAATGTGTGTGTGTGTGTGTGTGTGAGAGAGAGAGAGAGAGAGAGAGAGAGAGAGAGAGAGAAAGAGAAGGTGTTTGACCTCCCATAATTGATTTTCCTTTGTCATCAAATGGACTTAACACACGCTTGGCAAGCCAAATTGGTTTAACCAAACTTTATTATTTATCATTTATCTTGCGAGGCAAGTGTTAAGTCGATTTGATGACAGAGGAAAACCAATTGTGGGAGGTCAAACACCTTCCATCTCACACCTAGAAGGACTCTACACCCATCAAGATTTAAACCTGGGTTATTTGCATGGCAATGCCCCATCCCAACCACTAAGCCATAACTCGACAAATATTATTTCAAATAAATTCTTCTTTACAATTTTTAAAAAAATATACATTATTTGCACATGGGAGTTCAAAACAAGTCCACAAATATATTAAGATTTATTGTTCAATTATTCCATAGCCTTGAGAATGATTTTTTATTTTCACATCCTCACTATTTTGGTAAAATAATGTTATATTTTTATAGTTAATGTTTTTATTTAGTAAATTTATCTTATGTTATATTAACATTCTATTTTCACAATATATTTAATACATTGTGATTATTATATAGGAAAATTTTGACGCACATTCATATTCAGGGAATGTTAATTCTTCAATTACAATGACGAGGATAAGGATGTGTGTGATTGTTCCAGTGATGATGAGGAGTATGGGGATGAAGATGATGAGGATATCGAGGAGGAGAGTGATGAGGAGGAATATGATAATTAGGAGTACAAGGATAATAACAAAGAGATGTTCTAGCAAATGTGAAAAATTAAGTGATTTTCATATTTATTAATGAGTTAATGATATGTTTATACTCTTTTTTTTTCTGAAGAAAATTCGCTCAAAAAATTATATTAAAATATTTTTTCTTTTTCTTTTTACAGCCACATATCTTTCATTATCTCGATTTGTCGGAACATCAAAGGTCTACTATAATCATAGAGAGCTATGATCATCCCTTGCCTTCCCTACCAGCCAAGAAAAATACTACAGTGCCTACTACAGTCATAAAACTGTAAACAAACTGAAATTTATGAGATTACATATAAAAGAGTGCTTTCCTCACTAAGATTAACAGTCTCATACAAAACCGGAAAGAAGCAAATACTTAGAAAATGTTCCAATGATGGAAAGGCCCCTTAGAATCTCCATCCCAAGTAAAAAAGGTTAGTCTTCCTTTCGGAGAGGAGAGCACCCGCTTTGACAGATTATCC
>JASDQU010029201.1:7321-24131 GCA_032191745.1 Picea mariana | reverse complement strand
CTCTATTTGCAACTTGTTGGTTATGTTTCTAATGTCTATGTGAATATTTGGGCTATAACATTGAATATCTTATTTATTGATTGTTGTGGTGTGAATCAAGAAGTGTTGAGTATCCCACTTGGGGAAGCATCACTTTCTTCGATTCTTAAGTGCTTTTTGTGGTGGCCAGTGAAGGCGGTCCAATAGAGTAAGTGCTATTGGGGCATGCTTGGCAAATTGTTGAACACTTACTTTGTATCTTTGTATATTGTTGTATCTTTGTGAATGGTGTAATCATTGTAACACTTAGTATTCTTTTGTAACTAATTGCAATCTTTGGTTTGGGGTAGTTTTGTGAACATTTACTTGTAAACATTTTTGTAACGAACCACCCTCAAACATTTAGTTGACCCCATTGCCCAACCTTAGGCACTAGTCTTAGTTGACTTAGGGAAAGGGCTGATTTTCATTTAGAATAGACTTGCACTTGCATTGCTGCTTGAATATCTTAGGCTAGTTTTCCCCTTTGGCCTATAACAAATTAAAACTAACTCCTAGAACATTAACTTTAAACATTAACTTAGTAATTAGGGACTACCTCCCTTGGATTCCCTAGAAGTAAGCCTAGAAGGAAGAAGTTCCAGTCAAGGTGACAGTGTGGACTTGGAACTTAGACATTGTGTCTCCGAGGGCACACTAAGTGAGTTGGACTTAGCTCACGTTAGCAAGTGTGCATTAGGACGACAACAGATTGGGTCGGGATTTGACCAACCTATCGTTTGTGCAATAACATATACAACCAAACTTTATCTCCCACCTTGATTGTTTTCTCAATTTTTTGTTGATCATGTTGAGCCTTGTACTTTTGTTGTGACTTATTTAATGTCTCCTGCACTTGCAAATGGATATACCTAATCTTATCAATGATTTTTTCAACCTCCAATGCTTCTCTTATTGTGTATTCCCTCACTCTTCCTTGCTATCCATATATAATATCTAAGGGAGAAGGTGGAAAATACCCAAACCAAGTTTGAAAATGGGACTTGTTGGTAGAAGTATGGATCACTCTATTATAATAGTGCTAAATATAAATAAATTTTTCATCCCAAGTCCTTGGATGCTTATGATTGTAACCCCTCAAAAGATGAAACATGTCTTGTTCACTACCTCTGTTTGCTCAAACGTCCTTGGATGGAACGATGTGGATCTCTTCAAATTGTTGCCCATCTTCTTCCAAAATGTTGTCTAAAAGGAACTGAGAAATCTAGTATCTCTATCTAATATTTTTATCCCAAAGTGCACCCAGACCTCTCAAAGAAAATGTCCATTGCATCTTGTCCATTGATGGTTTTTTAAGAAGGCATGAGAATGCACATTTTTCTAAACTTGTCAACTCCCAAAAACATATAGTCATGTCCTTTCTTATTCTTGGCAAACCATCCATGAAATCCATTGAGATTCCCTCCATGGTTTAGTAGGTATATGTATGGGATGGTATAAACCTTACTTTATGTTATTGGTCTTACTGGTACAAAAAAGTATGCATCCTCTAATAAACCGAGCTACATCTTCTTGCATTCAAGGCCAATACACATACCTCTGTAAGTTGCCAACTATCTTCCTAACATCAAAATTCCCTTAAAATTTGGAGGTGTGAGTCTCTCTGGTAAGTTGCAATATTTCACCTTTAGAAACACATAGGTTGTCTAGCTTGTATAAAAACCCATCTTAGAGAAAACAATCAATCTTAATGTCACCTTCTTTTGTTGAAATCTAGGTCAATACTGAGAGGGGGGGGGGTGAATCAATATTGATTAATTAAAAATTAATAAATTTAAATGAAAACAATTGAACAATAGCAGTAAACTTGAATATCAAATTATTATAATCAAAACAAGTTACAATGATAATTGGGAGACACCAATCTTCTTGTTCAGGGCTCCAACCCTTAGGAAGCACCAACTTCCTTTTTTAGGGCTCCAACCCTAGAAAACACTAACTCCCTTTCTTCAGGGCTCCTACCCTAAGAAGAACCAACTCCCTTGTTTATGGTTCCAACCCTAGGAATAACCAACTTCCTTGCTTTAACACTCCTACCTTAGGAAGCACCAAATCCCTTGTTTAGGTCTCCAACCCTTAGGAACCACCAACTTCCTTGTTTAGGGCTCCAACCCTAGGAAGCACCAACTCCCTTGCTTTAGGGCTCCTACACTAGGAAGCACCAACTCCCTTGTTTAGGGCTCCAACACTTAGGAAGCACCAACTTCCTAGTCTTCAACTTTAATCAACAAAGGACACTCAATCCTTCCTAGCTCCTCCCTCCAACCTCGTCACATAAATATCTTCTCTTTACTTCCTTGGATTCTGTACTTGTATTGGATCTTCAATGTAAGCCACATAGACACTTTATTTCCTTCATAAATTTTTGTTTATATAGTCTTCTAAGGGGTGTGATTTTGAATCAATGTGTGTTTTGACATTGAAACATTGCACCCTTTTGATTAAATAGTGTTTATCTTAAAACAATATTATTTCTCTTTTGTTTTTATTCATAAATCTACGTGAAGGCATTTTAATTATAGTCATATTTTTAATTGGGTTAAATTAATTTATAACCCTTTTTTTTCATTTCTATTCACATACCATGGGAAAATACCATGGTCTTGAAACCATGTGCACTTTTCTTTTACGTAACTTCTCTTACTTTTATTTATTTCAATTTCTACTTTTTCAAGCACCTCTCTTTTTACATAAATTTATTTCAATTTCTACTTTTTCACATGCACCTCTCTTTTAGGTAACTTCTCTTACTTTTATTTATTTCAATTTCTACTTTTTCACATGCACCTCTCTTTTATGTAACTTTACTTTATTTATTTATTAAAGTTAAATTATAAGGGTTTTATTATTTTAACCTCATTATCCCCTTAAAGTATGAGAGTGGATATGTGCTTCTTATCATCATCTCTCCAATGCCTAGATAGTGAGGAATGGCATGTGCTCCTTCTAGAAATCTAGAGTCACAACTAGCATGTTCTCCCTCGCTTCTTGGGGTTTGATGTGCATCCTTTAGTAGTTTCTTTCATTTACATAGTGGCAAGTTGTGATTAGAATGAATATCTCTATGTTTAGAGTCCAAATCATCGTCATCTAGATATGGTTTCTCATTTTCATGATCCCATGCCACTTAGGCAATGCCATGACCAACAACTAGCTCATCATTGATTTCCAACACTACATTTATCCTTTGATCATCAATACAATAATGTCCAACATTCTCTTTAGTAGGGAGTGAGTAGGGACATCAACTAATTTTATTAGAATCCACCTAACATGCTCTTCACTTCAATATGTAGTCACCTATGAGCAGATTAATGATTAGAATTCCCATTTCACATGACTCTATACATATTTTATAGATTTTTTCATGATCTTTTTAGTTCTATCTCACCAAAAGGCCCATTATCACTCTTCAAAAACCCTAAATAGTACATCAAACAACGTTGACCTCGTTTGCCCCTTTATTTGCTAGAACATTGATTGATATGAAAGACATTGGAAAATTCTTCTCTGTTTTTCTCTGAGAGGATGACTACTTCATGACTTGGCTATACATAACCTTATGCAACAATTTCATTAATGTTTTCTCCATTTACTTAGTATAATAGGGTATATCAACATAGTTATAATCTTATGAACTATATGGACCCTTTGTTGACATTAATGATCATTCATAACACCTTATAACTAGCATTCTCACCACATCCGACATTCTCTGATTGACATTAATGACAACACTGCATCCAACATTCTCCCCCTTTGTCATTGATGAAAACACTCTATGTTTCTCTCCCCCTTTGAAAACAATGGAAAACGATGACTCTGTTTGCACTGCATCCTCCTTGTCCTATATTGACTCCCTCTGAGATAGACCTTCCTCAAACTATTCAAAGGGTTCTACATAGATCTTAGACTCAAAATTTCCTGGAGTTGCAATCCACTTTTGTCATGCTCGTGTTTTTGGTATTTATCAAATGGCTCAACAACCTGCCATATGCTTCTTGAGATATATTTGTCCCCCTTTGACAGTAACGATGAAAGGATATGTATTTTTCATCTCCCCTTGTGATTGGGCTTTCTACTTCTTAGACTTGGTTGGATCTTTTTTTTTCCAAAGGAATGACTCCTCCTGTAACGAAACAATCTCTTCTCTTTTAGAGAACTGTAACTCCCCTTGTCAACAATACTTTGTCCCGTGATCTTCAAGGGACTGTTATACATGGTCAAGAATGTAAGAAATGTAGGCCTTTTACCAATGGTACTTCACATATCATCTCTTCTCTGGATGATTTAACAACGCTTCTTATTTGTTGTGACCAATGTCTTTTTCTAGGAGCCCCCCTGCACTTGATGAAGTTTGGACTTGTTTCCCATTATCATGAATAGATTTAGGCTCTTGGTATGCCAATTTTTCATCTCCACTTAGTCTTGATATACTCCCCCTGTCAATGACTCTCCCTATGGGGATCATAAATTTTATTTTGTATATTTCAAGGGGATGTTGACCTATTTTTGAACTCTATTTTTCTTGACATCAACCAAGTGACTCCCCTAACCATTTGACACATTCTTTCTCCTTTGTGAATTCACTGCATTCTGCTCCCCCTATCAACTTGCTTATCTATGACTCTTTTGTGCTTGTATTTATTGTCATCTGCTTTTGGACATGGTCTTCATTGGCTCTAGCTTGGACCTGCAACTATCAATCTGCAACAGGAACTCTGGATATCTTGAATACACCTCGATCCCGGGACCTGATTTTCCTTTTGAAGTTTGTTATGCCTGTATTCACTTCTTGGTCTTCTCAATAAGTAATTCACATGATCCAATCTATTATACTTCTCTTCTATGTTCATTACTATTGTAAGTAGTCTTCATGAATCTGCTCCCCTTGTGACATAGTGTAGTGCTTTGATTAATGAACTCTGCTCCCATTATCACAATTATATTAGCTTAATTTATCAACTACCTTTTCCCTTTTTAATGGCAACAAATAGGCCTAGACAATAATGAATTCAACCAAACTAATTATTTTCTCAGTCTTTTTCATCTCCACTTTTGTCCATTTGATCACAAGCAACCTTGAACATGCTTCAAGCAATTCCTTTGAAATTCCTTAACAAATGGGTGGGATACTTATTAACCAAATAATTTTTCTATGAATCATAATCAAGCCTCAAACATAACAATTTATTGTCAATGCCAAATACACAATCATATGCAGTACTTGGATCAACTTAAGAACTTCAAGAATTCAATTCATACCGCTCCAAAATATGTTTTCAAAAAGGAATCTATTCTTGAATTTTAAGTTCACTTTAAGGGCTACTCCAAGAGCCTTCAACAACTTGTTTTCAAGTATCATCGGGTTCATCATTGCAACGTTATGCTTCAAGATTTTCATGACTGTCCAAACTAGTAAAAAACAGAGCATCATCTTCTAGGTCCTTTARCATCATCCTCAAGTACTTCTTCCTTYGTTTTCATATATTTTTACTAACCAATGTTGTTCCAACACAGAGTAGGCTTGTTGCAAGGTAGGTCACTATCAACATTAAATTYACCATCACTGCCTTCAGTAATAGATCATTMTTCTCTAGTTGGTGTAATAGGGACTCTTTCATACTCTTAGAAAATTATTTGGGCATCCTCCTTCCAATGACTTAGTCAACTTTATGTGTAGAGTCTTCTTCAACACTTGAGACTGCTTGGACTTGAACTATTGGTCTTCTTTTCTATTTCATCATCTGGATACTCTTGACTTCCATCTAGATGAGAATTAGAAACCACTTCTTTTCTTTTTCAATCATCTTGATTTGAGGCTACTCCTTCCTCCTCCAAACTTGTCTACAATCTCTTGCAATGTGCCCATAATTATGATAGTTGTAACATTGAATTTTAAAAGAAACCATACCTGTATTTTTTACTTGAGTATTTCTGTCATGAGCTCTGCACTAGATTGCACCGTGACCATAATTGTTGCAAGTGTAGCAATAACCATGAAAAATACTTTGATCCCTAGGCACCATTTGTCTTCTTAGAGGAGCAGTCCTTCTTGGTCTTTTCTTTGCACCTCTTAGCCGATCACAGTCATTTTCCTTACAATTTTCTTCATTGAAATTTCTCAAGTTGTTTGCAACATTCTGAAGCTTTCCATCATTATCCTTTATTGATGATTTGAACTTTTCTTTTTCAACAATAGGCTCTTGCTTGGTACCATATCCAATTCCAGTCTTGTCATATGGGGATCTTTGACAATTTAGGATGTCTTCTAAGACTTCAGTTCTCTTCCTAAACTTGCCATATGTTCTTTGTTGTATTTGGAGCCTTTTCATATTCTCTTTTAGACCAAAGACTTCATCTTTTAATCTTTCAGGCTCTTCTTCTCTTTTATGTAGCTGAGTCTTTTGTTCATCCATGATCTATCCAGCTTCTTTAATTCCCTCTTGGGTTTTCTGCAACTGATCTTTTAGAGATTGGTTTTCCTTTTCAAATTATAAGAGCTTTTCTTCAACTTCCTTACCAGAGTTAGTAGCATCCTTTCTCATCCTTTCAAGCTCCTCTTTTAAAGACATAAATTCAACATCCTTTTCTTCCAGCTGGCTCATGAATATTTTTTGGGTTTTCACAGCTTCTTCTAACCACATCTTCAGGGTATCAACATCTTCCTTCCAATTAAAAATTTCTTCACATACTAGCAGGTCTCTCCTAAGTTGTTTGTTTTTCTGCCTTTCCTTTCTTAACTCATCTAAGGAATTAATAAGTTCTCCTTCTAAGCCAACTACTACTTCTTCATAGGGTGGTCCTTCATGTTCTGATTTGGATTGATGAATTTCTTACCCATATAGAGTTCTTCCTGCTTGTCCCAGGGTTCTTTGGCCGAAGTATACATCCCAAATTTTCTTTTAACAGACTTGGGTAATCCTTCCAGAAGGGAATCCATTGCCAATTTGTTGTTTCTTTTTAATTCTTTCTTGGCTACATACTTCGGTGGTCCTTTTGGAGGGGTGTAACCAGTAACAACTGAGTTCCAAACATCTTATTGCATTGCTCCCAGAATTTCTTTCATTCTTATGCTCCATATCTCATATTTTGTCTCATCGAGTAGGGGTGTTGTTCCAAACTGATAATCCATTAGAGCTTATAGGGATCTGCCTTCTAGTGATTAAATTGTTCCTGAAGGAACCTTGCTCTGATACCAATTGTTGAATCTAGGTCAATACTGAGGGGGGGGGGGGTGAATCAATATTGCCTAATTAAAAATTTAATAACTTTAAATGAAAACAATTGAACAATAGCAGTAAACTTGAATATCAAATTATTATAATCAAAACAATTTACAATGATAATTGGGAGACACCAATCTCCTTGTTCAAGAATCCAACCCTTAGGAAGCACCAAATTCCTTGTTTAGGGCTCCAACCCTAGGAAACACCAAATCCCTTTCTTTAGGGCTCCTAACCTAGGAAGCACCAACTCCCTTGTTTAGGGCTCCAACCCTAGGAAGCACCAAATCCCTTTTTTTAGGGCTCCTACCCTTAGTAAGCACCAAATTCCTTGTTTAGGGCTCCAACCCTAGGAAGCACCAACTCCCTTTCTTTAGGGATCCTACCCTAGGAAGCACCAACTCCCTTGTTTAGGGCTTCAATCCTTAGGAAGAACCAACTTCCTAGTCTTCAACTTTAATCAACAAAGGACACTCAGTCCTTCCTAGCTCCTCCCTTCCACTCTCATCACATAAATATCTTATCTTTACTTCCTTGGATTCTATACTCATATTGGATCTTCAATGTAGGCCACATAGACACTTTATTTCTTTCATAAATCTTCGTTTATATAGTCTTCTAAGGGGTGTGATTTTGAATCAATGTGTCTTTTGACATTGAAACATTGCATCCTTTTGATTAAATAATGTTAATCTTAAAACAATATTATTTCTCTTTTGTTTTTATTCGTAAATCTACATGAAGGCCTTTTAATTATAATCATATTTTTAATTGGGTTAACTTAATTTATAACCTTTTTTTTCTTTTTTCTTTTCACAAACCATGGGAAAATACCATGGGTTTCCAAAATCATGGGCTTGAAACCACGTGCACTTCTCTTTTACATAAATTTACTTTATTTATTTATTTCAATTTCTACTTTTTCATATGCACCTCTCTTTTACGTAACTTCTCTTACTTTTGTTTATTTCAATTTCTACTTTTTCACATGCACCTCTCTTTTACGTAACTTTACTTTATTTATTTATTAAAGTTAAATTATAAGGGTTTTATTCTTTTAACCTCATCGTCCTCTTAAAGCATGAGAGTGGATATGTGCTTCTTATCATCATCTCTCCAATGCCCAGATAATGAGGAATGGCATGTGCTCCTTCTAGAAGTGTAGAGTCACAACTAGCATGTTCTCCCTCGCTTCTTAGGGTAGAGTCACAACTATCAATGACAACACTGCATCCAACATTATTCTACATGAACTTGGCCATGTATCTTCTAAAACACCTCTTTAAAGTCTATATCTTGTGTGTATGCCTCTTTATACATATCATGGGTGAAAGGATCCATGTGAATAAGAGTTCCCAAAGATGCGATCTTGGATGTGGGTGGCCTTGAAAGCATGTCTACCAACTTATTAGTGTTTCCCTTCTTATATTTGATGATTATATGAAATTGTTGTAAAAACCTCATCCATTTGTAGTGTCTAGTTTGTTGAAGTTTACTCTATGCATGCAGATACTATAATGTCTAGTGATCAATGTGGATGATTCTCTCCTTGACCATCATAAAGGGCGTCCATTTCTTAACAAATTGGACCAAAGCATAGAGTTCCTTGTCATATGTAGGGTAGTTCAAGACTCCACCATGAAACATTTCAAAAAGATAACATATTGACTTACTTCCCCACATCAATAATGCTCCCATAACATACCCACTTGCATTACTCTCCACTTCAAAAGGATTCTATGAATTGAGAAATGCAAGCATTGGTGATTGACTAATTTTTCTTTTCAACTCATCAAAATATTTTTGTCGATTCTTTCCCCATTGGAAACTCTTACCATTGGCTATTATGGCATGGAGTGGTGAAGCCACATTGAAATGGATGCTATAAACTTCTTTAGGTACTTTTCTACCCCAAAAAATCTCCTAAATTTAGTGACATTAGTAGGAGTTGACCACTTAAGGATGGCCTCCATCCTTCTGGGATCTATTTTGAGTTCCCCTTGACCAATCACATACCCTAGGTACACCAATCAATACTAAGTGAATTCATTGTTTCTTAATATTTTCCAACAATTGATGTTTTTTCAAAGCCTTTAACACCTGCATGAGATGCAAGATATGGTCTTCCTAGGTAGATCTATAAACCAATATATCATGTAACTACACTATTACAAATAAATCTAGAAATGAACACAATACAATATTCATCAAACACATAAATGTAGCTGGTGCATTATATATACCAAAAGTAATTACCAGTGATTCATATAGACTTTTCCTTGTCTTAAAGGAATTCTTTCGAGTGTCTTCTTCTTTAACTCGAACTTGGTGGTATCCCAATTTGGATCTTTAGTGGTATCCCAATTTGGATCTTTAGTGGTATGCCAATTTGAGATCCAACTTGGTGAAGTACTTGTCATGTTGCAATTGATATAACAAGTCATTAATCTTGGGTAGAGGGTATTGATTCTTGAAGGTGGTCTTATTCAAAGCTTTATAGTCGATACACATCTCCAAGTCCCATCCTTCTTGGGTAATATGATGATAGGTGCTCCACAAGGTGAGGTGCTTCGTTGAATTACTCCCTGATGGATTATCTATACAACCCAATGTTCTTCTTCCATGATGGATTATCTATACAACCTAATGTTTGGCAACGGGGAGTCAAGAAAAAACTATGTCTTGTGCTCCACTTCCCTCTTTGGAGGCAATCCTTTAGGCTCGTAGAACACTTCTTTGTATGCCTGTAAAATATCTTCCAATTGGTGTTTTTTCTCTTTAGTACATTCTTCTAGAAAAGCCTTTACTTTTACCAATTCATCTCCTAGTTGATTCTCTCTTAAGAAAAGTAATACAAACTTCCCACTAGAACTGATCAATTTCCTTTCTTGGTTAGCACATACCATACATATTGGATTTACCTTTGCGTGCATTAATGATTAAGTGCTTCCCATCCTTGATCAAACAATACTGGTTTTCTCTCCTCATGAATATTACATTGCTCATATACATGTATGTGATTCTAAACACTACACCACACACATCCACTAGTACTAGATCTACCTCCACTTCATCAATATAGTTTACACTTATCACAAATTTGATATTACATTGCTTAGTGACCCTGCTCTTGTTGACCAGATCTTCTGCTATGATGTTGGCTTCTGAATTGGAATCAAATAGAGCATCCACCTTTGTCTTCTTGACTTGGATTTTAATATGGAAGAATTTAGTTAGCTCATTCTCTTCAATTGGATCGAGGATACTCAAACTCACCTCCTTTTGCATTGTGGTGTAGACAATGTTTTCATCTACATCTGAGCTTCTCTCTACCTAGTTGCTTGAATCCATGGCTAGCATGTTCTTCTTCTTGGCATCCTTCTTGCAGTTCTTTGGATTTAGCTCTAGATGTAGCTTCCAACACTTATCTTTGATGTGACCATCGATATTAAAATGGTTATAGTGGTTGCTTTGATCCTTGCATAGATGTGGAATGGTTGTTGTTTTCTTACCCTTTCCTTTCCACTTCTTATTTCCCTCCTTGGAAGCATCTTGGTGGTATTTTTGCTTGGAACCGCTTGGTTTTCCTCTATTTCTACCCATATTCTCCAAAACTATGCTTGCATACAAGCCTCAACCATTGTCCTAAGTTTTAAGAGCATCACTTGCCTCTATAAATGACTATGTAGACCACCCAAATACTTGAGGAGTACATCTAGAGTTCTTGGGAGATATGCCCAACATAATGGCCATTTTTTTGAACTTGATGGTATACTTTTGCATACTTTTCCCTTTGTTTTGTCAAAAGTAATGCCAATATATCCATTGGTCATCTATATACCCAATAAGGTAGAATCGAGACTTAATGAGGGTTTCAAACACCTCCCATTTAGATACTTGGGAATCACCCTCCAACCTAAGCATCTCAGAGTGAATTTCCCACCAAGTTTAGGCATGGCCATCTAACTTCAGTCGGACAAATACAATCTTTTTCTCTTCTGCTATATTATGAACATTGAAATAAAATTCTAACTATTGCAACCAATAATTCAACTTAACTATGTCAATTTCACCTTGGTAGGGTTTGATGTCCACTTTTGCTTTCACTTTAAACATAGATTGGGAATAAATGATGACACTCGAACTTGGTCTCTCTTTTTTATGGCCTTTTTTTTTACTCCTTTTACAGGTCTTTGTTATCTCCAGAGTTATTGTCCGATCCAACTTCCTAGTTATAGTCAACAAACTCCTTGAAAGGCTCAAACTTGTTCTCTAGAGTCGCCATGAGAATTCTCTATTGCAAGAAATGTCATTGACTAGTGCTTCCATCTTTGTAAATATCTATTTTGACTCATCTTGTGGATTGTTACTATACTCATCCGCTATGGCTAGAGTTTTCAAAGTTTACGCCAATTCCTTGATCTTGCAACTTCTCACAAAAAACCCCAAAGAAAACTGTTTGAATACTAATATGATCTGTAAATTGTGGTGGATATTTTACTAGAATAGTTTCTCACAACAARTCTCACAATATTATGAAATCTCTTATTAATATATTGTGTTTTATTTGGATTTGAGATTAAATGTTATGGGCTTAATGCATGAAACACTATATACACTGAAACTAAAATGAAAAAGATGAGCAAATAACATACCATCCACTCAATGAACACAAGAAGTACCACRGGGAAGCCCAATATAYGAAAAACCCAGCTAAAAGGTGAGGCCTATGCTCTGCTCTTTTCTTCTTAGTTATGAAATGAAAATAGAAAGAAATGAGYACTCACTATGGAGTTGCCATGGAAACTATGGCTAATATGGATCCGACATGATCTTCTACTTCCTATACTTTTCTTCAATATCCCACTCTCAATGCTCTACTCTCCTACGAAACAACACTCAATAAAATAAGAATTGAACCACTTCCTTTTCTAGCAACCTAGTATTTAACATAGAAGTCTAGGGTTAGAGTTTTTTGCATGCCTCAACCCCTAGTTAATGTTAGGGTTTTGGACTATCTAGAATCTTCTTGAAAGTCCATAGTAACTATCTTTACATGTGCGAGTAATCAAAGCTGACATGGAATCCACTCAGTACCATGGTGGTCAACATGATAGGTTGATCCAGATTATTTTTGGCACGAAATGAGAGAGGAGATATAATAAAACAATGTATAGAGATATCTTGGATGTCCAATAATATAATAGAAATGTATCAGAGATGCAACCATAAACACAAAGATACAGAAATACACAATTTTCTATTAATGAGTGAAAATGTACAAAGACTGTAAAAATACAGAGTGAAAGACTAGCTAGAATGGTGACAGCTTATCTCTGAGAAGAGATGTGTCCGCTACTCGCATTCACAAGAAGATGATTTTACAATGAGGCTCCAAAGACATTTTTATCATAAAGAAAATCCAAAGCCCTAACCCCGGAAGATGAAAAGCCAAAAATTTTGTGGACCCCGTTTTGGATAGTTTGGTGTATCAACTTCTCGGGGGCGTAATTTTGGCATACAATCTTCGTTTGGGGCGTACGATAGCTCGTTGGAAAGGTATCGTCGAAAAGATTCATTTAAGGGGCTCAATTAGAGCCTTCGGATATCATTGAGAAACTCGATCCCCAAAAACCTTCATTTAGGCCCTCAAAATGGTCTCGGTAGTTAAAAACCGCTAAAAATAGTAAATTACCAAAATTGCCAGAAAATTGTTTTGAGCCAGTTGGAAAAAGTGGGTGGCCATCGATATCCACCTGAATCATAGGTCAACTTGAACGAGACATACCGACTTTGATTGAGATAATCTTTGCCCTGAGACAAGTCGAAACATTAGATGTTTTTTACTTTTGAGCAATTATCACCCCAATCCGATAATTCAATTGTTGATAAAATTATAATTTTCCATTATTTGAATTACAATTTGAATACATAGATGAATTTGGTGCCCTAAAAAGCCTCAAATACATTTCAAATACATCCATATTGTGGAATCTCAACGGATAAGGAAATGCAACTAATATTAAGACTTTGAGTTGTTAGAAAGCCCTTGAAATGTGGAACAATGTTGAGAAGCTAAGCATTAAGCACATAAAGTTTAACCTCAAAATTTGTCATTTAAAGCCTTAAACAACTTTGTTCCCAAATTACTAAAGTGGGACTCATAAATTGGCTCCCGCAAGCCAATAAATTCGATTTGTCCATCCATAAATACCAAACTAGAAATTATATAATGATCAAAATTCAAGATCAATGGATTTACCCTAGAAATTATATAATGATCAATTCAAGATCAATGGATTTACCATGGCTTATTAAAACACAAATTGAATATTTTTTTTATAATCCAATGGCTACCATGAGTTTTTATACTTTAAAGCCAGGCTTTCTGTGTTCAGAGTCGTGCTCCTCAATAACTTGCAACATTCTCATATATCTATTCTGATAAAATATTCTCTTAGCAGCCTCACTCGATGCATTAACTGAAGCAGCTTGGGCCTTTCTCAAATCCGAGGCCAACCGTAACAGTAGGGGGAAAAGTTTCAGTTGCTTCTCTAGGTCGTGTGTTCGATTGCTGCAGACTGCCGAATAAAAGTTGTGGATGCCCCGGACACGACTGAACTAGTAGAGGGTTTGTTTGCAGGATCCATGGCGGAGCCAATGGGAGACGGCTCCAAGACCTCTGAAAATCAACGCTCCGTTGATACCGACCCCATGGAAATCCATGGAGAAATTTCTTGTGTTGAAACCCCAATGGATGGTCTCCTCGAAAAAAGTTCTGAGAATTCGAAGGCAAGCGCAAAGGCGTCGTCGTCTTTCAAGTAAATACACAGGGCATCGCTCATGTTTCGAGAAAATACACAGGGCATTGCCCATGAACTGTAAGAACTCCAACTGTAGTGAGTAGGAACTTTGCGTGCCACTCACGCCGAGTACCACCACACTCTTTCGTGCATGACACTTTGCTTGTATGCGTGTGATCATTGTGCTTAGCATGGAGATTTGCCTCTATCGAAGAGCATATTTCCTGACTTATGCAGTGTCATATTCTTGTGAAATGATGGATCACTGCCAGTAAGCCTGGGAATCGGTGCTCTACTCGAAATGTCCATCTTTTTAAWAACAGTTCTATCATTAATTTAAAAAACAATTTAAACATAGAAAAATAAATTTAAATCATTGTCATGGCATGAATAATAAGTTGTAACGTGCATTCCAGATGTTGTTTCATGGATCATTTGATTCGTGAAATGATGGATCACTGCCAGTAAGCCTGGAAATCAGTGCTCTACTGGAAATGTCAATCTTTTTAAGGACAGTTCTGTCGTTAATTTTAAAAACAATATAAACATAGAAAAATAAATCTAAATCATTGTCATGGCATGATTAATAAATTGTTACGTGCATTCCAGATGTTGTTTAATGGATCATTTGATGTTTGTGTTTTTAAGGCCATGACGAAACTTATATCCACCATTCATGGGAAATTGTCGTAAAATTTCGCAGTCATAATGTCCGCGAAACTATTTGTACTTTACATCAGAGTTCGACGTTTTGCTTTATTTTTATTTTTGGTCAAAATGCATCTATCAGTAAAACTATTCTTGCCAGCGAAGGCAACTTATGCATATTCCTTTTCTTGTTGGCAAAGGCAACCTATGCATACTCAAGAAAATAAGCAAGTCCATAATACCACGGGTAAGTGTTTATATTAAATTTGGAATTTAGTTTCCAAAACAAATGTTCGGCACTTTATGTCTAAATCGTTTGGTTCCCTTCAACCAGAAGAATTTATTTTAAATCTGTTGGTTGCATTTCCATAAAAGAATTTAGTTTAAACAAACCTTAGKTCAAATCATCCAATCAAACATCTTACAATAGATATCTTAAKCTTTTAAATAGGCTTCATCTCATCAAATAKCATGGGAAAAACCATGAGTTACCAAAACCATGGGCTTGCAAATCACCATTGTTTATCTAAAATGGATTTAATTCATTGACTCTTTCAATCTCCCCTTTGAACTTGATTTGGGTTGGGCTAATTATGGAGGTGGCTTATTCCATTACCATTCTTAAATGATTTCTGGGCTTATTCCATTACCATTCTTAAATGATTCCTGGGCTTATTCCATTATAATTTTTAGAACCTTGCATTACAAAGTGATTTTTAGAGCACCGAGAACTTTTCAACATAACATGTGGTTTTGGATGACCACTAACCATCATGATGGGGAAAGTGATTATTTGTCCATATAAAAAGAAATCCATCTACCGAGATACATGGGTACCATCCTCTGCAGTTACCAATTCTCTAGGAATCCTTTTCACCTACATGGTTCATCAACACGTTAAACTTATCCTTAATCATAACTTGGTCTCAACCATCTCACATTCTCAAATTACTTCACACATTCCCCCCTTGATCAAAGATTTAACTTTTTTGATTCAAACATCAAGCTAGCATACAAGCACACTTGCCACCCTCGTACCTATCTAAGTCGTTCATTCCACAACCTGATCTTGCATCCTCTCTATACATGAGAGGGATGAATCCATGCGTTGTCGCACTACATGTATGCCTGAATAACATGGCTTACAACAAACCTGGAGAATACAACCTGCTTATGGCTAGGCTTTACAAATTGGACCAAGAACTCTGGGGTGTCGGGTATAACCAATCATGCACTCTCTTCTTCTCAAAAATACATATATGCATCATTACATCATTTCAATTTACATACAAAAAACATTCAGAAATGTTTTACAACAACACCAAGGTTACCATTTCTTGCTCTTGACCACATCTTCATCCACCCACACAAAAGAGGTCTCTCCATCTGCATTGTTKCTACTCTTGTTGCCACTAACCCTATACTACCATTAGGATCAACCTCAACTTCTTCCTCAAAAACTTATGGGCATGGACTTCCTTACTTACAACACCACCACTTGACAAAGAGGCAACATCAATAGCCAGTACTTCATCACCCTCTTTGATCCAAGTGGATATCGGTGGCCACCCAGCTGTTTCAAATTCCAACTGGCTCATCTTGACATTTTTTAGTTCAACACATTTCTCTATAATGGGGGCATTTATTTGTAATTGTGGTTTCTGCACTTACGGGGCTGTCTTGAAGCCCTACACAGCATCCAGGTGGATATTGGTGGCCGCCCACCTATTCCAACTTTCTTATTTTGGATTTTTTCATGTCAGTAGATCTTTCTGTACTTCCAGGGTTGTTTTAGGGTTCTAAACAATGTTTTGGCTTGACACAGTCAAACTATAGAGAGAGTTATATTTTGATTGCATAATGCATAGTTCTCGAAAATACCTTTCCAACGGGCTATCACACGCCTAAAACGAAGATCGTATGCAAAAGTTACGACCCCAGGAAGTTAATGTACTAACTTACCCCAATAGGGCCCACATGACTTCTGACGCTTCATCTCCTAGGGTTAGGTTTTTGGATGTCTAGGGTTTTGGAATTCATGTTTATCATAAAAAGGTCTTTATAGCTTCATTGTAATCATCTTCCTGCGAATGA
>JASDQU010029200.1:17920-31076 GCA_032191745.1 Picea mariana | reverse complement strand
ACCTTCAACAAGTTTGGCTTCCTTCAAATGTATTTTTTAATGATGTTCTTCCAACTCATTTAGGTGAGTTATGTTTTTAACAATGCAATCCCAAATTTTCCATGGTAGGGGTATAAATTATTTTTTCCTTTTTTCATGGAAGAAACGAGCCAAAGTTTTTTATTTCTTGCATACTTCTCCAACAAATAGTTTATCTGACGTACAAAAATGGTAAGAGGAAAGGTTTTTCCTTACTCCCAAATACTCTAATTACAATCAATTCTTTGGACAACTCATAAATCCCTTTTCCAGTGAGGAAGGAAGTTGCTTCTAAGGATAGCCTTGATGTGCTCTGTCCAAATATTAACCTTTTGAATTCTAAGATGAAATTGTTGTGGATTGGGTAAAAAATGTATTGGGATTTATGTCTGTACAAAATTGAATACCACGCATAAACTAGCTCTAAATTAAAATCCACATATTTTGCGCAAGGTAAATATTCAAAAACATGGCCATAAGCAATGACGAAAATGAGGTAAGAAGCCATATAGAGTTTATGGGTCTTTTTGAGGTTAATCAACTCGAAAGAAACTTCATTTGAAATGAGATAACCCTAATCAATGATATATTTTTCATGCAGGGCATAATGCATAGCATATATGACATTTCTTGTTACAAACATAGTAGATTCCAATCCGACAATGTGGGAAAATAGCCAAGCAAATTCTCTGTATGGGTATTTTAGCAAGTTTACCTTGATTCTAGAAGTACCAGAGTTGTAGGTTGGATATTCCAAATAGTTTCTCAACACTTTGTTCCCTCCCTTATGCTGCTTCAAAAATTCATCAGCTTCCTCGCTCTTGAATCACATAGTTAGCGCAGGTAGTCGTAGCATTTTAGAAAATGTTGAGGGAGATAAAGAAATGGGTTGATGACCTTGCATTTGAATTATTCTTCATTTAGAAACAAATTTATCTGCACACCATTGAATGATCTATTTCATATCATTTGCTTCTGACACAGATCATGCTAATGTGATTCCTAAGGTCCATATTAGGTTCGCCTTCTTCTCAACTAGAGGAATATTTTTGTAGTACTTGTATGCCCTAGACCACTAGAACTATTGATCTTTGCAACTAAGTGTGTTCAATGTATCTCCAAAAAATACTTCCTTATTCTTACTTGACATATTTTCTTCTTTTTAAAAAGGTGGCGCTATTGTCGATACTTATAGGTTGGCATTTTTATTTTACTTAAATTCCACTACGTACTGCCTTGGTAACTCAATCAGTTGTAGATCATGCTTTAAATTTCATAAGTTGTCACGGGACTTGGATTTATTACGACCCTTGATCGATGCATTGTTCATTAATAACGACATTATGCTTTTACGATATGGAAAGGGTAATTAATT
The DNA here is from genome assembly GCA_032191745.1 of Picea mariana. Lineage (NCBI taxonomy): Eukaryota > Viridiplantae > Streptophyta > Pinopsida > Pinales > Pinaceae > Picea > Picea mariana. The sequence continues at coordinate 29,683 of JASDQU010029200.1, read as the reverse complement.
TGATGGGGAATGACAATGTAATGGTATGATAAAAAAAAAAAGTGTTAAGAATGGAGGTGTAAAATGATGTATGGGAAATTTTACGAAAATGCAGACTTGCAGGGTTGTAGGATTGTGGGGTGGCGGACTTAAATGCTTGTGAAACAATCTTCGGGAAAGGGTGACAATGACTACATTTAGATTCACGAATAAGGTTAATTGTTGGGAGAAATGAGGACTTGTGGGGTTGCGAGGTTGCGGACCATAGAAAAGTGATGAGGTGTAAGGAGATTCGCTCCGCAATGAGAAATATGGCTAAGTATGAAAAAATAAGTGAACACTGGAAAGTGGATGCGGACTTGCGGATTTTCGGAGGTGGAAACTTAGGAAAGGATTTAGGGATGGCACGTGGATCTGTATCCACATTACTAGAATTTTGACTAATTACCAAGAGAAAACGAAAAAGGAAACACAGTAAGAGCCTTGGTGAGTGCAGTGTTGTCGACCTGAGTAGTTCAAAAAATATTTAAGCATTGTTATGCAACTTTGCATTCAGATCATTTGAAAAAAAATGATTAAGTGCTTGGAGATTTTTTATGTAAGAGAAGAAAAGTAAAGAAAAATAAGCTAAGAAAAATGTAAAAGATATCCTAAGAGTAGTTGAATGACAATACTAGACCAGTCGAAAATATGGATCAACACCTACCCTCATAACAATGTATAACCTCTAAGTAAAAGTGTCACAATATTTTCATCCCAAGCCACATAAAAGTAGTGCTAGTAGGAGGGAACATGAATGTTGTTCCTCCTCTCCCGATGATACCATGTACGCTTTCATACAACCTGATTTATCCATTTGTGGATTGATCAACAAGCATATTCCATGTGCCTACACACAGTTAAATCAACACATAAAATTGTCCCATAACCACCAGTTAAATCATATGATAAATCACATAACATATATTTGACTCAATCCAAAGTCCATACAATGTTGACATAATCTTACATCAAGATACACGTGACTTCCCTATCACACTAGGCAAACCATCAATAACATATAAAAATAATTGTGCCTCAATTATATTCATTTCATGTATCATAACCATATAAAATGATAACGTGAATTGTTTCATATCAATGTACATTTTATCTATCCATGTTTCGCATAAACATTTAAATAAAATTCATTCAAAGTTACCAATACATCAATTTAAAAGCCAGTCATAATATTCAAAGAGTCTGAGTTTTATCATCATAATGCAAGTCAATAAATAGACTCTTTTTTTAAACAAAATTCCCTCAAATTATAAATTCCAATATGTTAAACAAATCAAGACAAACAAGGCACTACACTCCCCTCTTCAAGAAACTTTGTCTCGAAGTTCTAAAAAAAATATGGAAATTGCTAACGCATCTCAGTTGCATCCTCCAAGGTAGCAGAACTAAGACTATAACTATCCCACTAGAACTTAACTCGACTTACCAAATGATGTTGAAGTAGTCAAGTGTGTCGATCCAAAATGTGGAATGGTTCGACCATTAGAACCCCCTCATCCAACATCTACAAATAACTTAAATCAATAACATGAGAAGAGTTTGAAATATAATGATGTAAAACAAATACACGAAAAATGTCTTGCATACAATCTAATGATGATGGAAATGAAATATGATAAGAAATTGGTCCCTTTATTCCAAGAATTTCAAATGGTCCCACATACCATGTCGACAACTCAACTCCTTTGCCAAACTTTCAGCGAAATGAAAACCCTACCACATATTAAAATTCCACCTGAAATTTTTTGTGCTTAAGGTATTAAGGTATTCCTAATAAAAAAGGGTAGTGGGAATTATGGAGATATTATTTGAGTCCACATCTTTTTTCTTCTTACCAAGTCTCTTGATTTTGGGATTTCTCATACGAATAAGTACAACCATGTACCAACCTGAGTTGTGAAAGGAACTTCAAGTTTGTGAGGTGGGGGCCAGCATAGAACGGTGGTAGGCGAAGAAAAAATTGGGTGGCAAGGGCCTAGGATAATCAGCGTCAAATTCACATTAGACGATCTTTCATCCCCTAATTATACTAAATTATTTTGAACTTTATGTACAAGAGTTTCGAAAATGAATTTAAATGAAAGGTTATTGAATCATACATGTAACTAAATTTAAATGAGAAGTTATCGAATCCCAAATGTTATAAAAAAGATTTGAGCGGAATGAAAACCAATTATAAAACTAGATCTAAAGATGTTTTGTTTTTTTGGTGAACAGGGTGTATATAGTCTTGGACATTGCAAAGGAATGTAACTTGTAGCACAATTCAACATGGAAAACTAAAATCACATAAACATTTAGCATACAAATTGTTCAAATCCTTATGTTCTAGTGATTCAATACATCTTTACTTTTCCTATGGGTGAAAAAAAGACATTTACATTCAACCTAAAGGATAATATATAGGAGCAAACTGTCTCAAGTTAATTCATCCATTTATCCTGTCCATTTGACATATCCCAATGTCGATTTAATTTCCCTTGAATGGAGGTATGGAGGTTAGGGGTATAGGTACAAGTTATGCTTCTTGTAAATCCATTTAGGTGATAGATGGTGCATAAAATAATTTTGTTTTTGGGATTGAGTCTTGACTTTATTGAATTCCAATTTGATTTGAGTAAAAAAATCCAAACTCTGTGCTTGAGTAAGCTCGATGGTTAAGAACACTTGTTTTCTTTTTGAAGATCACAGGTTCAAAACTAGCGGGGGAAGAAGTTGTATCTGTTTATCTATATTAGGTCCATTATGATGAGGTTCGAAGGGTAGGAATGCCCAATGCATGACGTATCGGCCCTTGCCAAGTCACAAGTTCCTACTAGTACTGTCTTGCGGGTTGTCAATGCTAGCTACACACCATTTTTCTGTAAAAAAAAACAATCCAAACTCTCTAGACATATTTTACAAATTATTCCAACTTCTAGATTTCCCAACACATAAATCCATCCATTTAAAAATCCCTTTCTTTTCTAGTCTATTATAGGGAGGCTTAGAGAGTGTGTCGAAGTATAAATTTGACATTAAATTATAAATAGAATTATCAACCAAATAGATTGTGTTTTTTATTTGGAGATGAGGTGTTTATGTTTCAAAATTACTTCTCAAATAGATTGTGTTTTTTATTTGGAGATGAGGTGTTTATGTTTCAAAATCACTTCTCAAAGTATTTTTTTATTTCTAATATCTTTTTTTCTTTTCAATATTTTCAAATCACTAGTTAATTTGAAAAAAATACTTATTTTGTTAATCATTATATATAATTATGTTTATTGAACTATTTTAAAATTTTAATTTATAAATAAGTAAAAATCAAATTTATAATTATGTTTTATTGAACTATTTTAAAATTTTAATTTATGAATAAGTAAAAATCAAATTTACATGTATTTCTTTTGAGATATTCCCATCATGGACTATTAAAAAAACATCAATATTAGATTTTTCATATATTACTGATAACTTGTTAGCAATGGCCCCTCTTTGTAATATTGTATGAAGGGGATTTATCACCTTAAATAGACATAGGTTGATGAAATGAAACATTTCTTTATTAACATGTGAAATTAACTTTCTTAACTTATTAGCAATGGCCCGTGTTTGTAATATTGCTTTGTAATATTTAATATTGTATGAAGGTGATTTATCACCTTAAATAGACATGGTTAGGTTGATGAAATGAAACATTTATTTATTAACATGTCAAATTAACTTTTTTAACATAAAATAAGATCTAAAATGGAAGGAAAGGCACTTTGGGATGTTGATAATCGAATTATGAATAATATTCTTCACATCAAAATCTTTGTATTAGGAAAGAAATATCTTTATTATGTTTATGAAAAATTGAAAGATGCTTATTATATAGATATAATTGGTTTTATTTTAAGTTTTGAGGGAAAAAATGCTAATTACATTTATGGGTGATAATATTAATTTGTAATATAAAAAATAATGTTTTGATTCATTTTAAAGATGAAATTTATAAAGTGTAAGAGATTATATCATGAGAAGGGTGGTAGGTGTAGGGGTTCTCTTTGATTGCAAAGGAAATATGGTAGCTACATATGTGTGGAGATTGGGACAACTCACCAACAATCAGATAGAGGATTAGTCGTATTGCAAGGCATCTTAATAGACAAGGAAGAACAAATCATATCTTTGAAAAATGTTGGGGATTCTATTGTCATCATTGAAACCATGAATGGAATTGTGATACAAAGAGATAAAAAAATTGGAAACTATCACTACCAGGATCAAAGAGTCTAGCCCCTTCATGCATTCATCCTTTTTTCATGTCAAAAGACACCTTAATCCATTGGTAGATAGATGAGATAATTTAGCCATGAATTTAAATCTTGGTGTTTTATTGAACAAATCGTATCTTTGAAAAATGTTGGGGATTCTATTTTCATCATTGAAACCATGAATGGCATTTTGATACAAAGAGATACAAAATTGGAAACTATCGCTACCAGGATCAAGGAGTCTAACACCTTCATGCATTCATCCTTTTTTCATGTCCAAAGACACTTTAATCTATTGGTAGATAGATGAGCTAATGTAGCCATGAATTTAGAGCTTGGTGTTTTATTGAAAAATGCGGATAACAATGCATGTTATATCCCTTAGCTTTACCCCTTGGAATGGAAATTTCCCATCACATTAACTTTCACATGAGTGAGTGGAAAAAACATCATTCTACTTAGATATGGGAGCTTCGAGGATGCCCCTCAATACTTCAACATGCAAGCATTAACATATGATATTGCATGTGAAGTCTCCAGAATTATAGTGTGCATTATTTGTGGGATAATGGAGAGTGCAAGTGACCAAATTGGGCATCAAGGAACCTTCATTCTAGCACAAATAGCATCACAGCCATTGTTTTATTTCTATCCTTGGGCGATCTAACGACACTATTCATATAGGTCTGGGTCTCGAATGTGGGTCTAGATATTTGGTTTTTGGGGAAGATCTTACCTCCTATGGAATCTATGTGAGTCTATTATGGTATGTTTATATTCAATGTTATTACATCCCTTGCTCTCATTTTGATCTTCAGAGTCTTATACTCTAGAGATTTATGGTAGCTTGGGTGTTGTTTATCTCAACCTTGTTGATTTCAATGGGAAGTTAAATTATCTTAAATTTGAATTTTGGGGGAACTTGAGAAGGAGTATAACCTTTCCACGATTCCTCCTTCCATTACCTTGATCCCTGGAATTATTTTTGTGGGTTCTCTTCTACCTCTCAACATGCTAGAATTTTCCCATCTATCAAGGTAAGGTGAGTCATCTCTATTCAAATTCAATATAGAAAACATTTCCTAGGTTTATCTTGGTGAATTCCACCTCAACAAGTCTGGTTTCGGGAACTAGGTTTAAACCAACAATCAACAACATTTCTGAAATTCAAAGATGTTTGAGCAAGAGCCAAGTCATAATTGTTAAAAAATCGTCTTGTGGTAACCCTCTCCATACCTTATCTTCTGGAATATTTCTGAAATTTTATTTATGGTCTTTTTCAACTTGGAATTATTCTCTTGGTTTAAATTTCTTAGAATTAAAGAGTGGTGAATTTCTTGAAGTGACAAGGCTTGTATGTGGTTTTAATTCTTTTTCAAGTTTGGACTTAGTATTTAGAGTGCAAGAGAGATTTATTTTCATTGGTATGTGTTTCTAGAATTTATCCTATTACGACTTCCTTAATCCATTCTAGATAGTGAAGAAATATAGTATGGACAACAAGGATCTCTCTAAGTTTATAATAATCTTGCGGAGACATGAGGAAGGAATCCATTTCAACAAGAAAACACTCATATCAATTACTTCAAATATCAAGGAATTGGAACACCATTGAATATTGTATCATTCCAACATTATGAACATGTTCATTCACCAGAAACAAAGGATAAGTGTTCCTGAAGATGAGTGTAACATGGTCATGAAATTGGCTCTAAATCTTCAAAGAGAAAGTATGTCTTCAACCTCTCACAATCGGCTCTTTGACAACTCAACGTAGTCTAATTTCAATGAAGAAGACACCATCCACTATATCAAGGAACTAATGGACATGGGACAACAACACTCCCCTACCTCTAATGTGGGACAAGAAGGAGAAAATATCAACCAAGTCAACAAGCAAGAAAACTTGGAATCTTTTCCACTTAGTAGGTTTTGAATTACTTTTTGTAATAACGAAGGACTGCCTAATTTTATTTTTTGAAAGTTTTGTATAGTTGATGTAGTTGTTGTTAGCTATGTAGAAGCCCTCTATATTAATACAATATTTGTGTTCTATTTTGTAACATCCCGCTCTTGCGCCTACTAAGCGAACTTATTCTTTGAGGACACTTGCTTGCAAGTGATCCGGATTATTATACTATTGGTCGTTGATTATGATTATGAGGCATTATGGATGTGATTATATGTTATTTTGTTGTATTGACTTAGACAGGTGCTATTGACTTAGTTCTCCTGAGTGTGTAGGATTTGGACCTCGAGGATGCTGAGGCATCGATGAAACCCTTGGACTCTGGATCGAGTCAGGGAGTGGACTATTGGGGTTTGATTTTTCTATATATGACATATGTGCATCTGATTAGATGTTATGATTGTGGATTTTATTCTGACATGATTCGTTGATGATGCAAGCTGATGATAGCTTGTTGACCAGACTCACATGTGGAGTAGAGGGGTCACGCATGACTACCAGAGACGTTGAGGGAGAGGTGTGGACAAAAGCGCTGCCACAACCTACTAGCACTCTCTTCATGGCTCGAACTATAGGTTAACGATTACCTAGTTCGATAAGACCCACGATGTCATGAGGGTAGACTGCGATAATCTCTCACGATGATTCTAAGGGGAGCGCAATAAGGCAGGGGCCTTATTCCTTAGAGGCCCTTAGTCTCCCACAAGATCACCTGACGGAGTATTGGCTCTAGGGGTTTTTGATGTCTACCAAGTCAGCCAAGAGGCGAGTGGCACCCTTGGAGCACATAGTGCGTCCTGAAGGGCACATCACACAAGAAAAACGAAATGAGGCGAGTGGCACTCTTGGATCACGTAGTGCGTCCTAAAGGCCACGTTGCACAAGAAAACTAGAATGAGGTGAGTGGCACCCTTGGAGCACATAGGCGCAAGAAAAACAGACTGAGGCAAGTGGCACTCTTGGATCACGTAGTGCGTCCTAAAGGCCACGTTGCGCAAGAAAACCAGAATGAGGTGAGTGGCACCCTTGGAGCACATAGTGCGTCTTGAAGGGCATGTCATGTAAGGGAAACAAAATGAGGCGAGTGGCACCCTTGGAGCACCTAGTGCGTATTGAAGGGCACATCGGGTTGTTAACTAATAAACGATTAAAACTAGATGGCTTTAGAACGAATAATGTGATAAGAAATATTTAAAAACAATTTCCCTAATGAAATGTCGCCCAACCTAGGAACATAAAATCTCGGTCTAAGCGATACTTGTGGTAAAAAAATAAGAAAATAAAAAATATACATATATCAAAATAAAAATAAATAAATAATACTGATAATCATCATTAAACATGTGACGAGAAGGGGGTAAGCAATTCAATTAATAATAAAATAAATAAAAAAATACTTTCAAGGATTAAAATTTTAAAAGAAAAATGATTGTTTGTTACATGTGCTAATTAAAAGTTTTTAACTAAAAATAAAAAGGGGGAAAAGGGTAAAGTCTACACTTTATAATTTGAGTTTTAGATAAAARGGGAAAGAGGGAAATCTAAAAGAATTAGGAAACTAAGGGAGAAAGGGGGAAACATAAAGAGAAAGGGGAAACATAAGGAAAAAGCAGAATGACTAACTTAGAAAGGAATCTTGCCTTTAAGAACTTTCTGAATTGAACTTAACTAGTAAATTAGTAGGGGGGTAAGTCATTAAATTGTGTAAGGGAATATGGGGACACCTAGGAGCGATTCTAGGAATGCTTTTAGGTGGGTGAGGGAAATAGGAGTAATTAAATAATTAATGAAATTAATTTCTAGTGCAACGAAGGGGATGGGTGACACATGTACGGGGAGGATTTTTCTGAATTAAATTATTGAACATCAAATTAAATGGGAAATTGGGAAAGAAATGACTTAGAAACTCTAAATTAAGGAGGGAGGAGTAGGAGGATGGATCTCTTCTGTTATGCGTAACATTACACTGCATAATTTTAGACTTGATTGACTTATCTTGTGGGAGTTGGGATACACAACTCGGTGAGGAGTGGTAGCTTGGCCTTGCGAGGCGAGCTGGGAGCTAGTTGTTCTTTGGTTGAGTGTGTGTGGCCCCTTTGCGGCTTGGGGAGCTAAGGGGGAAGAAGAGTACCCCTAGCGTTGGATGGGAGGTACCAATGAAGTCTCATCGATCGACAAGCGGGAGCTAAACAGAGCACGCAGGACAACGACTCGGAGCGGGTGACTTGGGCTACAATACACTTGCTTTTATTCTGCATGGTATATTATTATTGACCTTACATTTTCATTTCTGTACTTTTAAATATGTAAATAAGGTGTTGGAATTAGCATTTTAATTGAGAACTTAATTCCCCATAGCCTCAAGCTCATTGCTTGACTAGATTCCCTTGGCATTCGATCCCTAAATGTTGTGATTGTCCTATTGGTTTTATTGATTTATTGTGAAGAGTTGTGCTTTAATTCATCCTCATCCCTAGATCATTAGTCCAAGCCTAAGCAGTTGGCCAGAAGCCGGATCGATGGTCRTCACTTCGGTGTTAATAGACCTATAGATCCTAATGCCCTGCTTTTCTATGCGTGGATGATGAGCGAAGGATGTGTTTCCCAATCGTCTACCTCTATTAATTGTTCTTGGTTGATTGATGGTCATTGCGCCTTCTTGTTTTAAGTAATTCTTCCATTGTTAGCATTCCTATCCCCTAATTTTTAACTCTTCATTTTCCCTACGTCTTGATGCACTATTTACTTATCTTTTTACTCTGAATTTTATCCTTACAAACTGACAAATTTTCTCTCTGCAATTTAATACCTTGACTGTAATTTTCCTCAGCAATTTCATTGTGTTTTAAGGTGAATTTACCTTGCATGCTGACCCATCTGGTCAACGACCTTCCTATGCATTTTAATATGTTTTAAGAGAAATTTTTTCCCTGCGTTTTCATACATCTGGCATGTGTTTATTCTCTGCACTTCAACACACTCATCCACGAAATTTGACTCTGCATTTTTAATATATTCCTAGATAGTTAGATCTGCATTTAATGCACTCCTTGGCGATTATACTCTGTGTTTTTCTCACTTCTCAATGGAAAATTCACCCCGCAACCTTTCTTGTTGTTTTCACTGTATATGGTAGCATTTTTCTCTCCTGTATAATGGTAGAGGTTTATTATTTTAACTGCGAATTGATTCTCTTGCACAACAAATCCGTACCTTTACTTCACATGATTTTTATGCTTAGGATACTCTGCAATCCTTCCCTTTTTTTTACTGCAATCAATACCCTGTTGATGCAATAGAACTCGACAATTTGAATGGGACAACATGATGATATTACATTTTTTCATATAAATTTCAGATATATTAAGGTGGATATGTTGAACAGAGTATTTATATCACTTACTGCACTTTCATAATTTTTTAATGACTATGATTTGACATTTTTACATTTTTACATTATTACCTTTTACATTTTTTTGAAATCCTTTGACAACTTACCTTGACAACGGTTTTTACGGACTGCACCATAGCGATTTTCCCCTTTTCTAATCGATCTTATTTATATAATTTTGTACCACCGCGAATGTATTACTGTCATATTTGTCAATGGCGAATTTTTACTTATCGTAAGGCAACGAATTAGTAATTCTGGTGAAGATCTTTTAGTAGATTTTTCTTAGTTTTTAGGATTGTTACTCCCAATGATTTCTTGTAGTGAAGGGTCTGCGTGTATGCTTAGTGAACAATGTGCCCAATATTCCTTCGGACAATCACTTAATTACAATGATTGGTAAAATTGTAAACAACCTGCCTGGTAGCTCTTTGGATAGCAACGTACCTACAATGAATTGAGTAGCTTCCTGGTGATTGAAAACATTATTCTAACAACAATTTATTGTGATTCTAGATGGCAATGATTTTATTTAATGACAGTAAGGTTATGTTTAAGGGACAACAACTTATATTAAAGACATATTTTGAATTAGCATTACATTGACGATGAATTGATTTCATGTCAGAAAGCGTCCTTATCTTAATGTCAGCGTTTTGGGGAATAGCTATAATAAGCTCTGCATTTTAATATCTCGTTAACTCGGCACTACTGGTTTTTACAAGACTAATATCATAATGATAATGAGTGATGAACCCATTACATTCTTGTTTATGTCCCTTGCGATACTAATGGCCATATCTTTGACTGCGATCTACATTCCTATAGATAACGTCTTTATATTGTGACATCGTTATTAATAGAGTATTGGCAGTGTTTTAATTGCTTCAATTTGGATAAATTCCCAGCTATATATTTACTTATGGTGATAGTGATACTTTTGGTAAACTTGTTGTTTTCTTTTACCTTTAATCCTTTTAAAGATATTGTACAGGTATGTTAAAACTGTTATCTTTTATTGCCTCAGCCATCAAAATATATTAATACCTAAGATATACAGATAATATATCCATGGTGTCCTTTGTATATTCACCATTATCCTTTGTTAACTTTTTGGGTTATATATATTAATGTCGTTAATACACCATTATCTTTTAGTGCTAATTTCATTGGTGATATGTTAACCATTATCTGTAATTCTTAAACATTGTAAATTGGCATATTAATCATTATCCTGCTTAACCTATATCAACGATATTGTCACTATCCTTTATTGCTAATTTTTCTTTTAAAATATATGTCCCTTAATAAATTTTATTCAAGGTGCGCAGATTGATTTTGTTGCGCATGGAATTGTTGCATTACCTGAACATCTTAGTCATCTTGCTGACTTGTTGTTGGGTGCTAGGGTTAGTCATCAGGTGTTCAGATCGTTCTTGATCTTCTAGCACTTTGATTTTAGCGGGAGTTGAGAGTCTAGTTGTGTTGTTGCGCCATGGTTGTTGTCGTGCCTATCACCTGGCGATAGTAGGATTCCTGCTGAGGTAATCATAGCCCGCCCTAAGGAATAGAGGTGAAGGACAACTTGGTCGGGGTAGTGCTACCCATTGTGGGAGTTGCTTGCTGTATTTATTGGCGTTTGGGTTGTACCACCTTCATGCGTTTGTTTGCGCACCATCGAGGTTCTAGTATTGGTCGTTGCGGTTGTTGTGTCAGGTTGGGGATGTTATCATTAGGCTTGTAGGTGTTGTCATGTTTTTGATGGGCAGGTAGTTGTTCCTTCCTAGATTCACACGTGTTTCGCCCAGTTGCTCGATGTGCTCGCATGTAGAGTCGTGTTGTTTGTTGCATGATCTGCAGGAATTGTGTTTGTCGTCTAGGTGTGGTTAACGATGTCGTCATTGCCTTCCTGCCTAAAAAAAAAAAAAAAAGTACTTTGCTTTGCTTGTTGTCGTATCGATAGAGGTCATTACATATGGTATCAGAGCAGGGTTCAACTTGCGACTTGGGAACACTAGAACTTTCGTTGTTATGATTTTTTTTATTATAATGTTGCTAATTAAGTTGACTTGTATTCATGCAGATAATCATGGTTAGAGGACATCACGGAGGAAAATGACTGG
>JASDQU010029196.1:29137-46541 GCA_032191745.1 Picea mariana | reverse complement strand
ACAAAAACTAATCTAACTAACAATAACAATTAAAACAAACTAAACTAATCTAACTAAAAAGAAATAAAACAAACTAATAAACTAAATTAACTATTATATACAATCTACTAACTAATACTATACTAACTCTAACTAATTAACTATATACTACTAACAGAAATATAACTTATTCACACAATGTACAATATCTACAATTTACAGATTTGACTAAAACCTGAAAAACTCATTAATATTCTTCCCTAAGACAAAGAAAGAAATATTTTTTGTTGATTTTATAATTTTGTGAAAAGAAATAAAACAAAAAATAAATAAACTAAACAACTAATATACTAATTCTAAATACAAATCTAACTAACATATATCTAACTAAACTACTAATATTATACTAACAAACTAACAAAAATAAATTACAAACTGACCTGGAAAAACGCTCCAGATTTATCCTGTGTATGATGATTGTCTTAGCTGATCAGAGGGAGGAAACCCACACCGAATTATCCCGGAAACTTGTCGTAAACAATAAGCTGCAGTGCTCTTGAAATATGATTACAGGACAAACAAGACATAAAATTTACAACAATCTTACGATATATAAATCTTCACAGTTAGATAAACCTGTATGCAAAGACTTATACAAAATAATTCAATTGATGAAGAAGAGAAATCTGTCATTCATTAACTGAACAAAGTAATTGTTGTATTTTTTAAAGTAATGAAAGAAATCAGACATGGATTACATTAATTAAATCACATCATTCTGCAATAGACTATGATAGCTAAAGTAGTCTATAATCAATTACAAATGACATGCATAAACTTGAAACAAAAGATTGATATTATGAAAGCAAAAGCTGTAGCAGAACATCAACTTTTGTCTCAGTTTGTATTAAAAATCAATATCCTGGTTCTCCCACAAGTGAGGATGATCCTTATTACAAAAAATAATAAGTATTTAAAGGTTTTCCATAGGGTAAAACCTCCCTGTGGAGTTTATCAAAAACTGTTTACATAAAATCTGGGAAGATATCCCAAGTTTAACTAAACTAGGAACCTAAAATAAAACTAAAACACACAAATATCCCCTAGATTGTCCACCATGCCCAATGCAATTCGAATTTACCTGAAAAGGGTCAAAAATGGACAAGTTAGAAGGATCCTTTATTAAAAAAAATGATAAAAATCTAATTCTATAGACTAGCTACAGAATCTTGCGATTCTGTAGCTGGTCTAAATAAGACACAGAATCAGCATTAAAATCAATTGAAAATCTTTTTAAAGAATTAAATTCAATTAACACCCAATAGCTATTTGAAAACGAATCATTAAAATTGAAATGGTTATACCATTCGAAATCAAACAGGATCAAAATTAATCAAATAGTTACAGAGATATGCGTACTCTGTTTCTTTTGTTACCATAAAATCGAAAGAACAGAATCATAATATACTATTGTAAAATCGTTTGATATCAATTTGAAACTGATATAATCAACACAAATCGTGGACAATTGTTATGCTGCCTTATCAACAGAAGATACGATCGAATCCAACAAGATCATTTTCAAATCGTTATAACTGCAATGACATAGTAAATGATTCATGCCGCGAGTGGATTAACTCAAACTGGTGCGAAAATCAACTCAAATAAAATCATAACAAGATCAATTAATTGGTAACAAAATTCATAAGAATTATCCGATCGTTTGTTATTGCAAATTGGGCAAACAAGATCGATTGACTTTGATCAAAATCGTTCCATTCAAACGAATTATAACCAGATTTGATAGAGATAACCTGGGTTGACCATTTCGTTTTACAAATCAAATAGAGCAGTAATTATAATATGAATCCAACTCATAAAACGATCTTGCCAACTCGATATATGGGATAATCCAATCAGAATAAGAGAGAATTGAACAATTAAGGTTTTAACATAGTTATTACGAATCAAAACCATTCCACGATTCGGGCGTATTTGCACAGGCTTAAATGAGAGCATTGTTTTCATACAAAACAGAGTAGTTTTTTCCAAATTGAGATCGAACAGAGTTGTATTCTAGTTCTTAGAATATTACATGACACAACATATTACAAGATCGTAACAACCAAACTCATTGAAATCGCTTGCCAATCACAGCATATGAACCATAACGAAATCAAATCCAAACGGGATCATATTCTAAATTGGGCATGAATAATTTCCTGGTCAGAGTAGATACAAAACGAATTCAATTGAAAGCAAACCATCAGTTTCGTTAACTCAATCAAACAAATGAACAAATCAAATCCAAACAATGACCAATCAAATCCGATAAAAAAAAAAAAAAAAATCTATCAGTGGCTAAACTGGGAATGATCACATCATATATTCAAAATGAAATTTGATTTATTTTTAGAAAAGCGCAATGTATACAGGATGAACACATTATGACAGAGCCATTTCGAAATATAAACAGAGCTATTCGAAAACCAAATTCCAATCACTATATTAATCCTGGTCATTCACAAAACTAAAAAGATATCGAAAATCATACCTGTATGGCGAGCAGACAGCTTGATCATGACAATTTGGAGTTGACAACGGCTGTGGCCGATTCAACATTCTTGAAAACGATGGAGCCAGTTGTCTTTTGCTTCCTATTAGTTGCTTGGAGCTTGTCTCTCTGACTGTTCAGTACTGCAACTTGATTTTCCAATGATTGGATTTTCGATTGGAGTATAGGAACGTTGATGTAATATCGTTCCAACCATAAATCACATTGGTCATAGGGTGACTGTGTGGGTTTCGAAAGCACAGGTGAGGGTTTGATTACATTGCCAAGGGTTTCGTTAGGCAATTTGATACCAGGGTAGCTAGGATTATTCCTTAGGCAAGGGGGAAGATTCGTCATGAAATCATAAGGTGGTTCGAGGCATAAACCCTATGAGTAAGGGTACTCACTGGCTAGAAAATGTTCTATGTCAGAATCCGAATCCTCACTAAGGATTATGGGCTTTTTCTCAATAGAGGGTTTAGGTTTATTTCTATCCATCCTCGAAATAAGCCAAGCATTCTTTTTACCCTTATCAATAAAAGTAGGGTTTGCCTTAGCCCTTTTGCTCGCAGGCTTTTTAATAGCCTCAGCCTTCTCTGCTACAATGTTCGGTAAATCTAAGTCAGGGTTGACCGAGGGCTTAGGAGATGGAAGTAGGACATGGAAGGGCATGGGTGGCTTGACCTTGGTTTCCATAACCACAGGCTTGTCAACCTGGGCAGGGTCTGTGTCATCAAAACCATTTCGAGCGATGAAAGCTCTCCATCTATCACCATGTAAACTCAAATGATAAGCAACGATAAGTTTAATTAGTCCATGGTGGAACAGGCTACTGTCGGCCTTCTGCCTTTTAAAACTTTTTGACATCTTATATAGGCTACGATGAAAGTAAAAGGGCATATTCAACGAGTATCCCATAAAATTAATTAGCAAACGTAGGTGGTAGAGAAAAACGAGTCCATATCGACCTTCACAGGTCATGAACTGTTTGACTATTATGAACAGGTCATGCCATCGTGGTTTAAGCATGGATATACCTTTGTCACAAGATGTGACTTTTCACGAAACGAACAGTAGCGGCCATGGAACCTCTTCCACTTTTGAATTTTTGAACCAACGCTGGCCCGTGGCAGGTAACCCTGTAGCAGAGCTAATAAATTCCTCATTGATTTCGAACTGAATGTTGCCCACCTTGGCTCTACAGCCATCAAAATTCAGGGTGAAATGTTGTGCCACAGCTAATTTAAAACCCTCAAATCGTTGTATAAAGGTTAGCCAACCGTTATCCTCCAAGTCTTTCTAGGCATTGTCGAACAGAAGCAAGGCTTGGCTACCATTCGACTCGATTCACACCACCGGTTCCATGGAGCTGAGCACACGGTGAATGAGCCAGGGTTTGGGTCATAGCATACACAGGAGTAGAGTGCATGAATGGTTACCCGAGCTAACAGAGGTGAAACAGGGATAAGGGATAGGCATAAATGATATGTGCGAAGGTGGTGGAGCTTATCTCTTCCATGCATAATAGTTATTGCTAAGGTACAACCACCAGCATTCATAGATGTTCCACCCATCATAGTATAGTTCATCCATCATATCGCTTGGCCGACCAATGAAATGGTAAGCGTATAAAACAACGTGCGCAATGGAATGTTATGCCATAGTTTTAAACCAAACTTACAAAACGAAACCAATACCAATGTTTAACCATGCGCCAATGCATTGTAACAACTCATATCAAGAGTTTAACCAATGTGCCAATGCGTCTTCATATAATCAACATGCCAATAGTTTTTAAAACACGAACATAGGTATCATTTAAAAGATTTATATGAAGGATTTAACCACAACACCTATGTATTTTCATGAAATCAGTGATTAAGTAAATCAAAACAAAGCACATGTAAATTCAACTGTCAATGCATCGCAATTTAATGAAACAAAAATACATAATCAGTCAAAGAATGCCCAATGAGTGCAGATCAAAAGAGTTTTGCAAACTGTATAAAAATGCAAGCGCAATAGACATATCGATAAGAAGGATAACGAGAGTTCAACAATGATCTTAATGCGACTTCGAAAGACCAAGTTTTCACGCTTACAGTCGTGAAAACAAAACGAAGATAAATGTGCAAATGTCGTGAAAATAAAAGTGACATTTATTTGAGAATTGCGACGAAAAATTGATGTTTGCAAAACATTGGTGTAGGCAGCTTATAAGATAGTGGAAAATTGTGAGTTGGCTGCCAACAATGGCGACACACTAGTAGAAACAGTTATCTCTTCCAAAAGAACAAATTCATATTAGGACAGCAAAGATAATTTCAACTCAAAATAACAACCAGAAAATCGTATAAACATCATCATTAACCAATTATTCCAGCAGTGTTTTAAAAGATGAAAACTGATAACAGTCTTAAGATCAGCAAATCACGATATTAAAGATAAAATCTCCAATACTGTTGACAGAGCCACTGCTGCCAGCAGGCGTCCATAGCCTCGACAGGGTTTCCATTTAACCCACTCTGACATCTGTATCCCACCAAGAAGTTCCAGATCAGAATAAAGGACATTTAGAGGTTTCTTATTTGCAAATTTTCATATACCCGACATTGCTTCGCTGCCAGCGGGCCTGTTCAGTACCCCGACGAAGTTGTCTTGGCATCATGCATGCATTTACCCACTGCCAGCAGACCTGTTCAGCATCCCGGTGGGTTTACAAGCACTTCCCACAGCTTTATTATTGATTTATTTTGTTTTTTTTTTCAAAGATTTATAGTTGAGCGGGGTGATGCTGAAAATCATGATATTTTAACATATTTTTCAGACCTCATCAAGATTTTTTAGAACTGTCCTTTATTTATATCTAGAGATGTTTTATTTACAAAAACAACTTCCTAAGACAGGGAGGCATCCTTTGAGTCATTCCTTTACGGAATAGGGACAGCGTAAAAAGATAATAGATGATCATGACAAGCTTTACTCAAAGAATGAAATCAATCAACTTCCTTCAAACAACAGACTTTTTGCCAACACAGATATAAATTTCCGAAACATACCATTGATGTTCATACAATCTTCTTAGCAGTTATTTCAGCGAAGAAATTTTCTATTGTCTTTGTCTGAATATCTCAGTGTACACAGGTATGTGCATTTTCAAAAAACACAAGCTGATAAATTCAAATCAAAAACAAAAGCAAATGAAAAAGCAAACAAAAGAAAAATATGTACATAATATACAAGGGTAGTTATCAAGCAAAGTATCTTTTCAAGGCTTGGCCATTCACTGGGTAGGTGTTAAGCTTCCCTTCAAGATTTTGCAATCAAAAAGAACTGGGACCCAACTTTCCAGCAATTAAAAATGGTCCAAGCCACAAATTTTGAAATTTAGTGTGCTCTCCCTTTCCCTCGTGAGGTTTGTCCCATTTCAAGACAAGGTCACCTACTTCGAAGTTCCTATCAGAGGTAAAGTTAGAATCGAACCAGCTTTTGACTATCTGTTGATGCTGATCTAAATTGCGTTTAGCTTGGGCTCTTACCTCTTCTAGCTTCATCAAAGCATTAATTCGGTTTTCCAAAGGGGGACAATCTTCTTCTTGGACTTTCTGTGACAACTGAAGTGAAGGAAGAAGAATGTGAGGTGGCAGAATTGCTTCTCTGCCATATACGAGAAAAAAGGGGGAGTTATCTATAGTGGCTTTTGGTGTTACCCTATCAGCCCATAGTGCGTTTAATAGTGCATTGTGCCAATTTTTGTGATTTTCAGCCACTGTTCTCTTGATGATTTTAATCAAGTTCTTGTTTGTCGATTCTACCAATCCGTTACCTTGGGGATAATAGCTAGCAGAATACTTCAGTTTGATTCCCTTTTCCAAAGAGAACTCGGTCATCTCAAGAGAGGAAAAGTAAGAAGCATTATCGAATACTAAACAATCAGGGATACCGAAACGAGTGATGATATTCAAATTTAGGAAGGCAATTACCTGACTGGTGTTGACGGTTCTTAACGCAGCAGCTTCAGACCATCTGGTGAAATAATCTGTGGCTGTCACAATAAACTTGTGTTGTTGCAAGGACGGAGGGTTTATTGGACCTATGATATCAAGGCCCCACTGCTGAAAAGGAAAGTCTACTGATACGGGTTGCAAAGGAAAGGCCGGTTTCTGTAACCGCCCTTATGCTTTCTGACAAATGATACACTTACGACATAAAGCATGGGCGTCTCTAAAAAGCATGGGCTAGTAATAACCGGCTCTCAAAACCTTATGGGCAGTGGTGTCACCACCGAAGTGGCCACCAGTTTCCCCTACATGCAACTCTAGCAAGACTTTTTCTGCTTCATCTTTTTCAAGACAGCGCATCAGTATGCCGTCAAAATTCTGACAAAACAGAATACCATTAACCAAATAAAAGGAGGCAGACTTTAATCTCAATGCTCTTCTTTTGGTGGGATCTAGGTGACGGGGGGCTGATCCATGTTCAAGATAGAATTTAATATCGTCATACCAGGGACTAACAACGTTCTGTATACAATAAATTGCATTTTGATCGTGTTGTTCTAGGTTTGACGGATTGTTTTCTTCTTGTTGTCCTTCGACTGAATCAGCAACTAACTTGCATAAACCTTGGCCTTTCACTATCTGAGCTGGGGTAATTTCTATGTCATACTCCTGTAAGGAAGTGACCCAGTTATCCCTCTTTTCTCCTAGCTCTTTCTGCACTAACAAGTTCCTAACGGCGGGGTAGGGAACAATAATCTTCGTCCTAGATTTCAAAAGATATGACCGGAAGTGTTTGACCACTTTGAAAACAGCGTAGGCTTGCTGGTCTACTGCGGGGTAATTCAGTTCCGCACCTTTGAAAGCAGAGCTCATAAAGGCAATGGGTACTTCATTGTTCTCGGCGTTCTTCTGAGTTAGGACTGCGAGGTAGGAGCGATCAGAAGAAAAAGTGTAGAGTGTGAAATCTTTGGAAAAGTCGGGGCTCATGAGAGAAGGAGCATCTATTATAGCCTTCTTTACTGCATTAAAATCTTGATTTTCTAGGGGTCCCCAGTGATATTGTGTGTCTTTCTTAATTAGGTTCTGTAAGGGTCTAACCATTTCGGAGAAATTGGGGACGAATCTTCTCACGAAGTTAATCTGGCCTAAGAAAGACTGCATAGACTTTTTAGATGTAGGAGGAGGAATTTTCACAATGGCTTAAGTCCTCTCAGGATCGATAATCATCCCTTTGTTTGACACAATAAATCCTAAGAGTTTACCCTGTTCTACTGCAAAGATGGATTTTTGGGGGTTCAAGGAGATGCCGTATTTACGACATCGCTATAGAACGGTTTGCAAATGAGCTAGATGATCGTTTTTGTTCTTAGAGAACACAGTGACATCATCTAAGTAAAATACGATGGACTGATTGATTAAGCCTCGGAAAGCAATGTCCATTTCTCTCTGAAAGGTAGCACCGACATTAATCAATCCAAAGGGAATTTTTCGATAAGCATAGGTGCCCCACGGGGTACGGAAGGTAGTTTTAAGTTGGTCTGGTGGAGACATTGGACTTGGTTGTACCCTGAGAAACCATCTAATAAGGATAGCCTCTCAGAACCAGATACCTGTTGAAGGATCTGTTCCATGGGTGGGACAGGATAGTTGTCTTTATCAGACGCTCTATTAAGGTTTCGGAAATCGACGCAGAGTCAGATTTCCCCATTTTTCTTCCGGACTGGGACAAGGTTAGAAACCCACTGAGTGTGTCTAACAGGAAAATTTATCTTATCATTTAGGAGTTTATTCAATTCTATTTGAACGGTCGGTTCGAGCTTGGGGTGCATTTTTCTCAATTTTTGTTGAAAGGGTAAGGTTTGAGGATTCATAGGGATGACATGTTGTATGATGTTAGGGTCGAAAGTTTTAAGGTCATCATACGTCCATGCAAACACATCTTTAAATTCTTTGAACAATTTAATAAATGCAGCTTTTTCTTGTTGAGAACATCCCAACCCTAGATTAATGCACTGAGGATTTTCATTAGTTCCTAAGTTTACTTTTTCATATGATAATGAGGAACTATTAGTTTTACAGTTGACTGTCTTTTTAAATTTATCTTGAAAATCGTAAAACTTCTCTAATCTAACTACAGATTTAGGGATCGAGTTTACCATATCTGATGAAGATTTAGGAGTTCTCGGATCTGGTATTACCGTGAAATCGCGCAAATTGTCATCGTGTGTGTGTTCATCGATCACCACACCTTGAAAGGTTTCTTCCATATGCAGAAAGTTAATGATCTTCTGATCGTCGTCGAAGAATCTCCAGTTCGTGATGTTGTCAGGAACGGATGGCCTAAACAACAGCTCAACGAAGAATGCGTCTGGGGACAAGCCTTCTGCAGGGAAGAGTTTAGAAGCTACATTAGCTAATAGATCTTCTTCAGAGTTATTCAATCTAGGAATAGAATTTATATTGAAAGCGGAAAACTTATTCATTAAATTCCATACCTCAGATTGGTAGCTTTTAAGATGCGGAGACAAACAATGGATAGAATTCCTTACCTGTCTAACCACGATTTCGGAATTGCCAAAGACAGTTAATTTTTGAATGTTCATGTCTAAAGCTTTTCTGAGACCTTGTAGTAAAGCTTCATATTCTGCAGTGTTATTAGTACATTCAAATTCTACCCTACATGCAATCAATGTTTTGTTACCTGCCGGATCGATAATAACGCAGCCTGCACCGGCTCCTTCTTTGGACTTTGACCTGTCAAAATAAAGAGACCAAATTTGATTTTTATCGGGTGCATGAGAACTTTCTAGAAGCTGCTAGCTGCACATATGCTACAATCTTGGACTGTTGTTCTGGGTTGGTGATGGCTGAGGTCTCAGCCATGAAATTGCCAAAAAAGGTGTCCATCCCTTGTACTTTGGGTGAATCGACAGAGGGCATAAATGGTTCGTTGGGATCGTTCAAATCTGTGACTGTGAACTTGAGGTAGCGTTCACGATTTATTTTGATTTTATTAGGTTTTTCGTTCTCTGGGAGCCACAGGTGAGACCAATCTGTTGCGAAATAGACATGTAGCTGCTCCGACCAGTCCCTACTCAAAAACATACCATACACTTCTGTAATATCGACAACGATAATATCAATTACTTGATGAACTTTGGGGTTAGACGATAATCTTATAAGAACATTCTTTAATTCGCCTATAACTTTAACATCAGGTCGATAAAGTTAGATGATTTTTAATGTACATGGTTCAACCTCAGCATTAATTTTCTGACATACAGACCATGGCATTATATTGGATGTTGCTCCTGAGTCTACCATGCAATTGTGTATGTTTCTATTAAAGACTTCGAAAGTTAACAAAAACGGAGGTACATTTTTGCGAGTACTTAGGGTAGTAGCTTGTGGTTTTTTACTCGCAGTTTCTGAAACTACTTTATTTACATTATTTACAGGATTTACAGGAAGGCTTCCTTTATCTTGAGGATTAGGGTTATTTTTAGTGGAAGTCTTCTGAGGGACTTTGTTCTGAACAACCTTATTACCATTTGAATTACTGTCTAGGATGTTCTGTAACATTTTTTGTAGCAAAAACGGGAACTTCAACAACTCATAAACAGAAATGTTAGCCCTTAACTTTTTAAGATCTTCAACTAAATCATAATCTAAGTTGGGGTTCACATGACTTTATTTAGCCTCAGTTGGTTTAGATTGCTTTGGGGGCGAAGTCATGGTGTTTTCAGAAGAAGGTTTGTTCGCTATCTTACTTCTAGTATTGTAGGGGTGAACCATCTCGAAGTTAGCTTGAAAGATGCTATCCGAGAAGTGTCCAAAAATGTTTGGGGAAGACTCTTCTTCTTGAACTATCTCTTGTTCGACAACTTATTTAGGAATATTAGGAGGTATCAAGTTATCCTGGCCTTCTAGAATTGTTTGTAAGATGTATTGCAGACTTTCTAGATTAAGGCCTTCAATAGTAGGTTAGGTCGGTTGGGACAAAAAGTCTTCCTGAATGGGGGTTTGTAGGGCCCTTTGCTCGAAGAAGCTTCTTCGATCGTCCTTTTCAAGTCTATGACTTGGTTTGATAGTTTTTTAACAACTTTGGTTAAGTTTTCCAAATCAGAATTTTCAGGTTGTGTTTTACTTTGAGTGGGTCTGGGGAGGATTTCAATCTTCTTTTTGGAAGAAGAACTAGTTTCTGTTTCGTTGCTAGTAGTGTCTTTCAAGATAAGTATGTATTTTTCAATCTAGCTGGCCTCTTCAAAGGCCTCTAACAACGTGGCTTTCTTAGATTGTTTAACCCAAATAGATATACTTTGATGCAAATCTTTAGTGTAGTATGCAATTATAAGACTCTCTGCAGGCATGGAATCAACAGGGATTCGATTTTTAAGTGTTAAGAATCTTTGATTAAAGTCTTTAACTTTCTCTTTTGGGTTCATTTTTAAGATAGAAATCTCCATAACTAGAACTTATGGAGTCTTATCGTCTCCGAATTTTTCCAAAAAGCAAGATTCAAACTTATCCCAGGACACGATGGTATGGGGTTGTTGGGCAAAGTACCATGTAGATGCATTGCCCTCGAAAGTATAGGGGAACAACCTACAGACAACGTCTTCATGCTCGACATTGCGGAGTCTAATGGCTAACATAAACTTCTTAATGTGGTCTTCGGCGACTTGTTTAGAGTCAGGGTCGAACTTGGGAAGCCACTTCTCAGGATGTTTAGGTAAGGGGTGTTGTGCCCCAGGTACAGCTACTGCATCCTGGTCGAGGCAAGGTCTTGCAGGGTTGTTCTGATTTTCCATTGGTGTAGTGGGTGTGGAAGGTTGTGAAGGGGAATTGCCTTCATCAGAGGAATATCCTCCAGAAGAGGAAGGAGATGATGGAGGGGGTGAAGACGATATACCAGATCCTCCTGCAGCAGGAGTGTCGCTTGGATTTGTCGAATTTAAGGTGAGGTTAGTGCCTCCAAGTTGTTCCCTGATATAAGAGAATTCTAGTGGTTGGCCCCAAGGACGGTTTGGTTGTCTTAAACGGGCTAAGACACTATGAGTTCTTACGAGAGATTGGCGAACAATCTCTTGTATGTCACCACCTGCGGGATTTGGAGTTACTAGTTCAACTGCGATCTGTGGATCACCGTTCGATGTGGTTGTTGTTTGAGGGGGAATATTATATTTCGAATGACTTCTTGTCACTATAGGTGAGTGATTAGGTGGTGGAGGAGTCTTACGACCACCTCGTGCCATTAATTAAATTCAGGCCCTCCTTCTAGCGCCATTTGTTGACGGGCGAAATTGACCGTCCGTCAATTGAGAGAGTGGAACCGGTCCGGGGTTGTCTAATAACCCAATCCGTTTGGGATGAACCACCTTGACGGGTTTAGCGGCTCCATTAGCCGATCTAAGGTCCTAATAAAATAAAAGAAAACTAATCTACAAAAACTAATCTAACTAACAATAACAATTAAAACAAACTAAACTAATCTAACTAAAAAGAAATAAAACAAACTAATAAACTAAATTAACTATTATATACAATCTACTAACTAATACTATACTAACTCTAACTAATTAACTATATACTACTAACAGAAATATAACTTATTCACAAAATGTACAATATCTACAATTTACAAATTTGAATAAAACCTGGAAAACTCATTAATATTCTGCCCTAAGACAGAGAAAGAAATATTTTTTGTTGATTTTATAATTTTGTGAAAAGAAATAAAACAAAAAATAAATAAACTAAACAACTAATATACTAATTCTAAATACAAATCTAACTAACATATATCTAACTAAACTACTAATATTATACTAACAAACTAACAAAAATAAATTACAAACTGACCTAGAAAAACGCTCCAGATTTGTCCTATGTATGATGATTGTCTCAGCTGATCGGAGGGAGGAAACCCGCACCGAATTATCCCGAAAACTTGTCGTAAACGATAAGCTGCAGTGCTCTTGAAATATGATTACAGGACAAACAAGACATAAAATTTACAACAATCTTATGATATATAAATCTTCACAGTTAGATAAACCTGTATGCAAAGACTTATACAAAATAATTCAATTGATGAAGAAGAGAAATCTGTCATTCATTAACTGAACAAAGTAATTGCTGTATTTTTTAAAGTAATGAAAGAAATCAGACACGGATTACATTAATTAAATCACATCATTCTGCAATAGACTATGATAGCTAAAGTAGCCTATAATCAATTACAAATTACATGCATAAACTTGAAACAAAAGATTGATATTATGAAAGCGAAAGCTGTAGCAGAACATCAACTTCTGTCTCAGTTTGTATTAAAAATCAATATCCTGGTTCTCCCACAAGTGAGGATGATCCTTATTACAAAAAATAATAAGTATTTAAAGGTTTTCCACAGGGTAAAACCTCCTTGTGGAGTTTATCAAAAACTGTTTACATAAAATCTGGGAAGATATCCCAAGTTTAACTAAACTAGGAACCTAAAATAAAACTAAAACACACAAATATCCCCTAGATTGTCCAGCATGCCCAATGCAATTCGAATTTACCTGAAAAGGGTAAAAAATGGACAAGTTAGAAGGATCCTTTATTAAAAAAAATGATAAAAATCTAATTCTATAGACTAGCTACAGAATCTTGCGATTCTGTAGCTGGTCTAAATAAGACACAGAATCAGCATTAAAATCAATTGAAAATCTTTTTAAAGAACTAAATTCAATTAACACCCAATAGCTTTTTGAAAACGAAACATTAAAATTGAAATGGTTATACCATTCGAAATCAAACAGGATCAAAATTAATCAAATAGTTACAGAGATATGCGTACTCTGTTTCTTTTGTTACCATAAAATCGAAAGAACAGAATCATAATCTACCGTTGTGAAATCGTTTGATATCAATTTGAAACTGATATAATCAGCACAAATCATGGACAATTGTTATGTTTCCTTATCAACAGAAGATATGATCGAATCCAACAAGATCATTTTCAAATCGTTATAACTGTAATGACATAGTAAACGATTCATGCCGCAAGTGGATTAACTCAAACTGGTGC
This sequence comes from Picea mariana, assembly GCA_032191745.1. Taxonomy (NCBI): domain Eukaryota; kingdom Viridiplantae; phylum Streptophyta; class Pinopsida; order Pinales; family Pinaceae; genus Picea; species Picea mariana. Next base: position 32,935 of record JASDQU010029196.1, on the reverse strand, counting down.
GAAAATCAACTCAAATAAAATCATAACAAGATCAATTAATTGGTAACAGAATTCATAAGAATTATCCGATCGTTTTTTATTGCAAATTGGGCAAACAAGATCGATTGACTTTGATCAAAATCGTTCCATTCAAATGAATCATAACCGGATTTGATAGAGATAAGCTGGGTTGAGCATTTCGTTTTACAAATCAAATAGAGAAGTAATTATAATACGAATCCAACTCATAAAACGATCTTGCCAACTCGAGATATGGGATAATCCAATCAGAATAAGAGAGAATCGAACAGTTAAGGTTTTAACATAGTTATTACGAATCAAAACCATTCCACGATTCGGGCGTATTTGCACAGACTTAAATGAGAGCATTGTTTTCATACGAAACAGAGTAGTTTTTTCCAAATTGAGACCGAACAGAGTTGTATTCCAGTTCTTAGAAGATTACATGACACAACATATTACAAGATCGTAACAACCAAACTCATTGAAATCGCTTGCCAATCACAACATATGAACCATAACGAAATCAAATCCAAATGGGATCATATTCTAAATTGGGCATGAATAATTTCATGCTTAGAGTAGATACAAAACGAATTCAATTGAAAGAAAACCATCAGTTTCGTTAACTCAATCAAATAAATGAACAAATCAAATCCAAACAATGACCAATCAAATCGATAAAAAAAAAAAAAAAATCTATCAGTGGCTAAACTGGGAATGATCACATCATGTATTCAAAACGAAATTTGATTTGTTTTTAGCAAAGCACAATGTATACAGGATGAACACATTATGACAGAGCCATTTCGAAATATAAACAGAGCTATTTGAAACCCAAATTCCAATCACTATATTAATCCTGGTCATTCACAAAACTAAAACGATATCGAAAATCATACCTGTATGGCGAGCAGACAGCTTGATCATGACAATTTGGAGTTGACAACGGCTGTGGCCGATTCAACATTCTTCAAAACGATGGAGCGAGTTGTCTTCTGCTTCCTATCAGTTGCTTGGAGCTTGTCTCTCTGACTGGTCAATACTGCAACTTGATTTTCCAATGATTGGATTTTCTATTGGAGTATAGGAACGTCGATGTAATATCGTTCCAACCATAAATCGCATTGGTCACAGGGCGACTGTGTGGGTTTCGAAAGCACAGTTGAGGGTTTGATTACATTTCCAAGGGTTTCGTTAGGAAATTTGATACCAGGGTAGCTAGGATTATTCCTTAGGCAAGGGGGAAGATTCGTCACGAAATCATAAGGTGGTTCGGGGCATAATCCCTGTGAGTAAGGGTACTCACTGGCTAGAAAACGTTCTATGTCAGAATTTGAATCCTCACTAAGGATTATGGGATTTTGCTCAACAGAGAGTTTAGGTTTATTTCTAGCCATCCTTGAAATAAGTTGAACGTTCTTTTTACCCTTAGCAATAATAGTAGGGTTTGCCTTAGCCCTTTTGCTCACAGGCTTTTTAATAGCCTCGGCCTTCTCTGCTACAATGTTTGATAAATCTAAGTCAGGGTTGACCGAGGGCTTAGGAGATGGCAGTAGGACATGGAAGGGCACGGGTGGCTCGACCTTGGTTTCCATAACCACATGCTTGTCAACCTGGACAGGGTCTGTGTCATCAAAACCATTTCGAGCGATGAAAGCTCTCCAGCTATCACCATGTAAACTCAAATGATAAGCAACGATAAGTTTAATTAGTCCATGGTGGAACAAGCTACTATCGGCCTTCTGCCTTTTAAACCTTTTTGACATCTTATATAGGCTACGATGAAAGTAAAAGGGCATAGTCAACAAGTATCCCATAAAATTCATTAGCAAACGCAGGTGGTAGAGAAAAATGAGTCCATATCGACCTTCACAGTTCACGAACTGTTTGACCATTACAAACAGGTCATGCCATCGTGGTTTGAGCATGGATATGGGCATACCTCTGTCACAAGATGTGACTTTTCACGAAACAAACAATAGCGGCCATGGAACCTCTTCCACTTTCGAATTTTTGAACCAACGCTGGCCCGTGGCAGGTAACCTTGTAGCAGAACTAATAAATTCCTCATTGATTTTGAACTGAATGTCGCCCACCTTGCCTCTACAGCAATCAAAAGTCAGGGCGAACTGTTGTGCCACGGCTAAGTTAAAACCCTCAAATCGCTGTATAAAGTTTAGCCAACCGTTATCCTCCAAGTCTTTCCGAGCATTGTCGAACAGAAGCAAGGCTTGCCTACCTTTCGGCTCGATTCGCACCATTGGTGCCATGGAGCCGAGCACACGGTGAACGAGCCAGGGTTTGGGTCATAGCATACACAAGAGTAGAGTGCACGAAGGGTTACCCGAGCTAACAGAGGTGAAACAGGGATAAGGGATAGGCATAAATGATACGTGCGAAGGTGGTGGAGCTTATCTCTGCCATGCATAATAGTTATTGCTAAGGTACAACCGTCGGCATTCATAGCTGTTCTACCCATCATAGTATAGTTCATCCATCATATCGCTTGGCCGACCAATGAAATGGTAAGTGCATAAAACAACGTGCGCAATGGAACGTTATGCCATAGTTTTAAACCAAACTTACAAATCGAAACCAATACCAATGTTTAACCATGCGCCAATGCATTGTAACAACTCATATCAAGAGTTTAACCAATGTGCCAATGCGTCTTCATATAATCAGCATGCCAATAGTTTTTAAAACACGAACATAGGTATCATTTAAAAGATTTATATGAAGGATTTAACCACAACACCTATGTATTTTCATGAAATCAGTGATTAAGTAAATCAAAACAAAGCACATGTAAATTCAACTGTCAATGCATCGCAATTTAATGAAACAAAAATACATAATCAGTCAAAGAATGCCCAATGAGTGCAGATCAAAAGAGTTTTGCAAACTGTATAAAAATGCAAGCGCAATAGACATATCGACAAGAAGGATAACGAGAGTTCAACAATGATCTTAATGCGAATTCGAAAGACCAAGTTTTCATGCTTACAGTCGTGAAAACAAAACGAAGATAAATGTGCAAATGTCGTGAAAATAAAAGTGTTGTTTATTTGAGAATTGCGACGAAAAATTGATGTTTGAAAAACATTGGTGTAGGCAGCTTATAAGATAGTGGAAAAATGTGAGTTGGTTGCCAAAACAACCCGAAGTGTACACCAGCAGAATTTCCCCTCCCAGAGCGGAAATAAACCTTCTAGATCTACCCCAGGAAAGATCGATAACCCAAAGAGAGAACCCTTGAAATGTTGGGGTTATGGAGAAGAACATCTACTAAGGGACTTCCCGCACCGACAACAGAACAGTCAAAGAATTTACAACATTCAAGAAGCTACCACTGTCAATGGCATGGCCAGGAGTGTGCCACAAATTTATGAAGCCTTGGATAATAAACAAGTTGACCACCAAGCTTCAGTGGTGGAGATGGAAGGTATGATCACCAACCATCTAGAGTCTATTCTAATTGACCCTGGTTCAAATTTGAGTTATATAGCTCCTAAGGCTATTGATAAGTGTCAATTATCTCCACATAAACACGCCAAGCCATGGTTGGTACAGTTAGCCACTGGCACCAAAAGAAAGGTAGTGGAGGTCATACCAGCTTTCCAATTCACTATGGGTGAATTCCCCACCCAAGAAACCCTTAACATACTACCCCTAGGATCATATGACCTGTTGATTGGTATGGACTAGCTAGCCACATATAAAGCTAGATTGGACTATTACCATAAAACCTTAGAATGTGTAAGTGAAGAAGGAAGAAGGATAACCCTTCAAGGG